>JAAAKG020084833.1:0-16620 GCA_010014905.2 Druon quercuslanigerum | reverse complement strand
TATCCGCAACCCGAGGACGCGTTCGGTGGCTTTGTCATAGGCCTTTCGGTTTGATTCTAGAGGAATCAGAACCGAACGGATATATACATTAGAATATATATACCGATATATAACATTAGAATATATATATATTTATTTATTTATAAATAATATGAGCGAGAATGCACATATAAAATTATCGGTATGCATGAAATATCCACATTACTCGTCTGCACATAATTTCTTAATAGATGGCAAGCATAAGCATGTAGAAATTCAAGTACAGCAAGTGTTTGCGTCCCCCTGCCTACCCCCCCCCCCTTTCGTAACAAAGATACTATAAACCATCTGACACGAACTTGAGGGGCCATGGATCACGCTCAGAACCTAAATTTATCCTAGATTTAAACCTAGAATGCACACAATGTTCAGTGTGTACCATATGTAGTTATCAGTCGTGTCTCTCGTACAACCATGGCTTCTCCAGGAAAAATCTATTATATACGTATGTAAAAAAACTTGAGAAAAAGGTGATTTTAAAATTATGAAAGAAAAAGGTTTAATAACTTTGCGTGGATGACGTGTTAAACGGAATGATGTAAAGAGTGATTATTTTTTAAAATCTTTAAATCCTGTGTCTGTGCGTGCTTTAAGATTGCGTCCTTAAGACTTTAAAGGTAAAATTTGCCATTTTTTGCAATTTGCAAAAACGTGTTTCACTTTTCTGCCATTTGGTCTTATTCTGACCTTTTGCAAGGTAAGACCATTTTAGATATATTCACAGAAGAAAATTCAAAAATAATTCCCACGCCTCAAATTACCTTTTCTCTCGTTGATTCTTATTTTACATGATTTGTTTCGAAGAGATTTGA
This sequence comes from Druon quercuslanigerum, assembly GCA_010014905.2. Lineage (NCBI taxonomy): Eukaryota > Metazoa > Arthropoda > Insecta > Hymenoptera > Cynipidae > Druon > Druon quercuslanigerum. The sequence continues at coordinate 15,769 of JAAAKG020084833.1, read as the reverse complement.
TGACAGCTAATCCTTACAATAATTTTATTATGACCATTCATGGGGTCTACCGTAAAAATAGCAGCACTGTTTTCAATTGCGGAATACGCTCATATCTTTGAGACTATTTTATATATTTATCAGTTACATGTTAAATCCTAATTTAACTTTGGATCACAAATATTATTATTTATTAGTCTTACATTTTCTTATTAAAAAAAATGGTGCAGATGATGGTCGTGTAAAGCAGCATTTATATGTTCTATTCTATAATTATTCATGATTGGGCGTTTGGAACCTACTGGAATTTTAATTACTTCAACTCGGCTCAGTGGGGTAACCGTACCACTTTCCATGTTTATTTTCGCACGTTTCATTTCACTACGATGACGTGTATACATTCCAGCAAGAACATTAAAATTCTGTAATGTCGCGACGACGTCTCCATCAGATGTTAATAATACAATCTGTTCTTCAGTTGGCACAGGCTTATACCTATTTCGTCCTATTCTTATTTTGAGTGGCGTATAAGATGGAAAAGTGTATGTTTGAAGTTTAAATGCGCGGTGATGATCCTTATTAGAAATGAGGCGAATAAATGTAAGTTGTTCAAGTCCGCATCCATATCCGTCAGACGAAGGAAGCCTATCCGGAAGGTTCATAGAACTGGTCGAAGGAGGATGTTCTGCAAGAGGAGACCTGGATCTTTCACGAAAAGAAGGCTCAGCAATAGGAAGAGTCCTTACAGGTGAATTATTACTTTTTGAAGAAAAAGGGAAAGAAGAAGGTCTACCACGATGAACATTAGATATAAGGTCGCCATGAGGGAAAAGATCAAACTGTGAACTTAACTCTGCAAGAACAAAAAGATAATTTCTGCAAAATTATTCTGGTATTTCATGAAACCACCATTCAGATTAAACTTAAATCCAGGTTTAAGGGTTTAAGTGTGGAGCTTTTTTAGCATAAGTGGTTCTATTTTGTTTCAAAGTCAGAAAAGTTCAATTATAATAAGAGAAAAAAGGTCCACTACGTGGAACACTATGTGTAGTTTCTTTATTAGGTAAACGTCAGAAATGCGATTTTAACCCTGCCAGAATTAGGACAGTTGTCAGATCCTTTTTAAAACAGTCTTATTTCATGCTAATCTCGTATTTCAGACAGGGTTTAGTGGGTCCATTACTGGAATTAAAAAATTATTTAAATTAGGCACCGCTAGTCTAAAAGAAACTCTTCTGTTCGCCTATTAAGACGTGAATTGGGTCCCATCACTTTAGCCTTCTTTCTCGGCTCTCGCTTACCAACCCCTGATCAATACCATCCCTCATTTCTACTAATTTGCCGTACTTCCCCTCATTGCTTTTCTCTAGCTTTTACTAACTTTCCTAACCCTCATTTGCCCTGTTCTGCCCCCCCCCCCCATTTCCACAATTTTCTCTACTTACTGTTTCCTTAATTCCCCTTACTTTCTACCCAGTGCTAGGAAACCCTAAAAACCAACAAAAATTATAGTCAGGAACTGTTTGTGTCCCAGTCAGTGTGGACCGTTTTACTAAAATAAATCAATTTTCACTGACACAAAAAAACATTATCATGTTCAAGTCACGAGTTCAAGTAAACAATTAATCAAAATAGATTTTTCCCGGGAAGACTATTTTCTGAACATAATTATAAAATTAAAAAATCTCCATGCAATGTTACTACATGAAGATAAGCTAGTGCAGATCGGATCAGGTCGGTATGAGCGTGCCGTACCTACAATTTAACATAGGGGAGATAAAAGTTATATATACTGCTAATATTCCGCAAAATCAAATATCAATCTAAATTGCATGTTCATTTCATTTCATTTCAGCTAATCTCATGTTCGTAAAAAATGCTATTGTTCCTCATGTCGCAAGTAGAAAAGGTTCAATGTGTGAACCATGGCAGAAGAATATCATAAGCGCAGGGTGCGCGTGGGTTGACCGTGGAGTAAGTGTGGATTAAGCGTGCGGTAAGTTTGAGGTAAGCATGTTTTGCATGTTTCAAGCATGACAAGACCCTTGTAAATATGTGGCTAAAGCATGAATCACGGCTGAATGGTAGCATGACGCAAGCGTTGCTCTTGTCCGTCTTCCATGCTTAGGACACGCTAAACACAAATGAATATTCTTAAGAACATGCAAGTGTCATAGAAAATTAGCCTGCGTCAAAACCTACCCGGGTGCACGGGGTCGCGCAACATTTAGTTTGATACGTGTTTTAGAATAACTTTTTAAAAATTTAAATTTTTTGAATAACGAAAACCATTAAAAATGGTAAGTATACCACCCGGGTGCACCGGTTTGCAGCCCAGGTAGTTTAGCGTGTATTCAATGAGAACTTTTAAAGAATTTAAATTTTTTCAACACCAATAATAATTACCAATGCTGAGTCGATGGTAAACGTATACCTGATCGTGCACCAGGTAGCTTAGCATGTATTCTAGAATAACTTTTCAACATTGAAATTATTACAATAGCCAAAATAACTACCAGTTGGTATAAATAACATATATAAAAGTCAAATAACTATGTGAATGACATTTTGAACGACATGGCGCAGGATACAGCGCACCGGGCCGTCGACTCACGATTAGCATTTATTTAAAGAGATGATACAATTTAAATTCTTTGAAGGTTCTCGTATAATATTTGCTAAACTACCTGGTACGCAAACCGGTTCACCCCGATTGTTGACTTACCTTTAGAATTTTTTTTATTATTCACATAATTTTAATTATAAAAAAGTTTTCCTAGAATATGTAATAAAGCACCTGGTGCTTCATCCGGTGTACCCGGATCGCCCACTCATCATTGCTATTTATATTGGCAATTGGTGCAATTTAAAATCTACAAAAGTCCTCCTAGAATACGTGCTAAACTACCTGGTGCGTGACCCGGTTCATCTAGATAGTCGAATCTCAATTTTTAGCAATGTGGTCTGTTGGAACAATTTAAGTTTTGAAAAAGTTCTTGTAAAATACGTGCTAAGCTAAGTAGTGCGGGACCTTGTGCATCCGGGTAGCGAACTTACAATTTAGAGACGTGCAGACTATTGGTAAATAAAAGATTTCCATTTTTGATGCATTTGTGTTTAGCTTTTATTGAGCATTGGAGACGAACAAGAGCAAAGCTTACGCCATGCCATACTATTCAGCCGTGGCCCATGCTTCAGCCAGATATTTTCAAGTATCTTGTTATGCGTGCTATGCCACTATGGTGACGAATTATTTGTATGAAATGCATAATGAGGTGTGTGAGTAGTATATGTGAAGCCTGAAACATTAAACCTGGGATACTAACGGGCCACAGTGAAGAGCTTCAAATACTGACTTTTTCAAGTACTTCGCCTAGGTTGATCTCTAGATAAATTAATTACCGAGCTGTGTCGGATCAGTGTTAGGAACGAATGCGCTATTCAAATAAAATAACTGAAATTAACTAGAATTTGACATTGAGCTTGACCTTCAAGGTCATTTGAAGATTAACTTTTCTTTTTAATGGGAACTCCTATTTTTGAAAACGGCAACAGGAACCTAAAAACCTTTAGCTGCAGTTCAAATTTAAGGTCAGCACTGGATTCCAGTTCAAATTTAAGGTCACCACTGGATTCCTCGTTAACAGTTACTCCAAGAATGACTGTGACCTTTTTGAAAAAATATTTTACCTGAAAAACTATTCCGGTGTTTCTTGACTTGTTGGACACTCTGTATATATGATTTAAATGGAAAACCTGAGCCTGGGCGCAACTCCTAAATGTTGTTTGAAAAACGCATCGTTTTTTGTGTACCTCACCATTTGGAATCATTTTTAAAACAAAATTATACTTTCGCTTTTTTTGGACCACCCTAGTATTGAAGCTTCTCAAAATAGTTTTGGAGAAGTTCAGCTGAAAGACAATGTATGCCTATGGAAACGAATGAGAAAAAAAATCAATGAGTTAATGTCCAGCCCGAATATAAAGAAATATCTTTATAACTTGCTATTTTCGACAAACTAGGATTTCCGGACTGCAGTCTTTATTGGACATTCGAGGTATGACATACTTCTCTAGGACTACAAGAAACGAACTTAGAAAGGAGCTCCAGCGCTTCCACCTAGAAAATTTGTTTAAAATAATTGCCCTTATGATCGATGCTTTCAAAGGTTGCGAGATCATCTCTGGTACATAGCATGAGAGCCATACTCGCGTGTCCAAAAAATGCTGAAGCAATTTTGTGGCGGATGCAAAGGGCTGCCCTCCTTGGGTCGCTCTTTCTACTAAAGATACACAAGGGTTTCGCAGGTCTGTGGTTGTGATTTCGTGGTGCTCTGACTATTGTTTCCAGTGGAACCTGCCATGACTGTTAAACCTGATTTTTATTATAGATAAACGTTAGTATTATATTTACCAATCGAATTAAGGATGATTGCTAGTGTAAAGGCCAGGGTTTAAATAAGCATCACTGTTTCCAAGTAGAAGACAAACTGGTTAATGTAGTACTTCAGAAGGTAGTTAAAAGTATAACAAAGGAATCTTCTGGTTATCAATCTCATTATCTTCCTCTTCTTTTATTATAATTAGTTTAAGGCATAAAAATTTAATTACCAAATTTGTGAGCGCTAAAGTACAAAATTTGATAATTTTTTAAATCTTTTATAAGTGAACTAAACTAAAACTAAATATAGTAAATAATATATACTATGCTAAACAATAATATATATACTAAATACTAAACTAAATATTTCCCTTTTACGAATCACTTTTTGAATGGATTTTCACGTTTTGAAAACTCCTTAAGCCAAACAGCAAGTTTATAAAATTTAGTCTGTAAATCTGACATATATCCATAATTATAATACTCTCGAGAGTAAGAACAAATTGAATCTGGCAACTAAATAATTATCTTGCATCCCAGATAGGAAAATTAGTTCGTTAAGCAGTCTCCTTTTAACAGCCATTCTGATTTTATCAATTGAAAATACTATTCAAAAATCTCGGGTAATAATATAAATCATTACTATTTTTTGTGTGCAATAGCATACATGTTTTACAAAGATTAAGAATGGTGATAAAATGGAGGCATTTTAGGTTAAGTTGTTCTTATACAGACTATGTGTGATGACTGTGATTGGCGAGAGCTCATTCATTGTCTCGATTGATTCTATTAATGTGTTTTAGGATTTCGGTCACTCCTCTATATTTTCTTGTGAAAATATTGTCGTTTTTTGCGATGAAGATTGTTTTGTCGAAAAACGCATCACATCGAAAGAGGACATAACATGTTATTCGACAGAACTGCCGTCATCGTAAAAGCAAACAATAGTTTTCTAAGAAAACATAGAAAAGCAATCGAATTTTTGAAACATCCTAATAACATCAACAGGGGCAATTGATATAATGCCAATCCAAATTGGCTCGCGGTACCCTCGCTATATATATATATATATATATATATATATATTAAGACTTGATTGGCCAATCAGGTGCTATCAGTCTCCACCAGAAACGATTACTTTATGACTGTGCAACAGATAACTCAATGTACGAATTTTCTTTTAATATGTACATTTTTCTTTACTGCTACAAATTGATACAGTTATACGCTGTTCGATTTTTTTCTATATACGTTAGGATGTTCGTTCGTACCTCGTAAAATATTTTCTTATGGGAAAAGGAAGAAACTTTTTGAATTTGCTTGCGCAATAGCATGGATGAAGCATGAAAGACAGATTGAAGCTCTGACCACCATAAGACATTGACTTATTAATGTAATTACGAGTTAAATATAACATTGTAATTTGACTTCGATTTACAATAATATATTGGGTGTCGAGGGAAATCAGTTAGCTAATACGAACACCACCTGCTTTTCGATTCCCGGTATGGAAACCATTCGGTTCGGTTTTGATTCCTCTGGAATCAAACCGAAGAGTCTATGACAAAGCCACCTAAAGCGTCCTCGGGTTGCGAATAGAGGGCCCCTGTACCAAGGGTTTCTGTTGAATATGGTTACAAAAAGTTAATAGACAGTCGCGGATAATTGTCGAGGGGTGGTCCCGAAGAAATTAACCCCCAAACGGAGGTGTGAAAACCGTACCGGAAGCTAAATGGCATCTGGGTGAGGTGTCTAGAACGGTGACTCTGAGCTTCTCGTGGGAACATCAATGATAACACTAAACATAGTTTCAGTAAGCTAGATTTTGAGCATATAGGACACATACTATCTAGTTGTTTAACTCATGTGGGAACGACCTACATCCAAAGGCACAATGCGGCACTAAGAGTGCTTTATTACCATCTCGGTCACTCTTCTCATAGACTCTCATAAGCTCTCATAATTAAAATGACGAGAACTTAATGAGTTATCAAAAACGATATGAAATTAAACGTAAAGTAATAATTTATGATATATATATATATAATGCATCAAATCTTATCTATCTCGAGTACTCACTCCTAAAAGGCCGGATTCAGAAAGCGCAGGAGAAAAACTTTCATGAACAACTCCTCGATAAGAGGATGGACAGCATCTTCCACAGAAACGTGGAGGATCAGTCGATGTCGTTTCAGCTAACTTTTGCTTTCGTTAAATCACGCGGATTGAAGTCAGGCACGGAGGGTTTCATTTTGGCATGTCAAGATGGTGTCATTTGCACTTTAACATATCGTCGCCACATTTTGAGACAAGACATTCCCGATGGTAGCTGCAGGGCGTTCCATGTACACTCCGAGCATCTAAGACAGATACTATCTAGTTGTCTAACTCATGCGGGAACGTCCTACATCCAAAGGCACAGTGCGGCACTGAGAGTGCTTTATTACGATCTTGCACTCTTACGGCATTAACCTTAATATCGCACCGCTAATCGCTCCTAATGAAATAGAATCAATTGTCGAGAATGAAAAGTGCTGCATATCCTGGAACTGTATATTCTTGACAATTGTTTCTATTGCAAACTCGAGGCCTGACATAGTTCTCCTTGACTTTCAGAAGCGAACCATGTTCGTTATAGAATTTTCGACACCAGCTGACTAAAACATCATAGCCAAGGAAAATAAAAAGAAAGAGAGGTATAGAGGCATTGTAAGGGACTTGCGGTGATTGTACCCGGAATATTCTGTTAAATAAATCGTCCTTATCTTTGGCGCTCTTTGAGGTGCCAAGATTTCACTGGTAAATAGCCTGAAAAGCATCCGAGCGTGTGAATAATATGCTAAAACACTTGCGAAGAAAATGCAGAAGGCGGTCGTCCTTGCGTTGATTCGTTTCCTCCATGTGCACGAGACTTTTGCCGGATTGTCATATAGGTTTCATCACAGACTGTAACCACCTACCTCATATTCGTGAGACGTGTGTATGGCTGAAATTTTAGCGCGATTTCACTGGCATGTGTTTGTGTCTTCTCTATCTGTAGAGCGAGAAGAAAGTTCAGCTTGTAGCCCGCGTATGTCAGAGGAAATTTCGTGCATGCGCATTGATCTAGATTAATGACAGTACATTACTAGTTAACCTGCTTGGGGTTCGTTAACGACAACTTTCTTGTCCCCTTAAACAGGTACAGCGTAGTGTTATTTTCATGCAATTATAAGGTAAACAATATTCAGTTTCTGTTTTTTAATTTTTTCAAATTTATACAACTATTCTGTAGGATTTTAATTTATACGTGGCTCACACGCTTTATTTGAAAATGCCCTAAGATTGGGCGGAAGATACCTACTGGAACTTCTTTGACTTCATCTTTTGTCAATAGTGTAACCGTGCCGTTTTCCATGTTTATTTTCGCTCGTCTATTGTGTTACCACGATATATTCCGGCCAAAACATTAAAGGTCTCCAACATTGCAAACACATCACCATCAAATGTTGATAACACAATTTTTTCTTGGGTTGGAATGGAACAAAAGGTGTTATGTTTTATGAGTAATGTAATTGATTTATTGGCAGGAAAAGTGTATCTCCGAAGTTCAAATATCCGTAGTGGATTTCTATGAGGAATGAGCCGAATAAATTTCATTTCTTCAGGTTCACAGCCTATACCGTCAGGAGAAGGAATCCTGGTAGGGATGTTGGCAAAATGGGCAGGAGGAGGTTTCGACCTGACACGAAGAGGAGGTATGATATGAGCAGAAGATGAAGGTCCGCGACGTGGAGTATAAGGAATAGGTTCACCATTCGGTAAACAATCAAACTGTGAGCTGAAAGTGGGCTAGACGTTAAACTAGCAGAAGCGCGACGTTCCAAATGAACGTTAACTGCTGCTAAAGTATATAAGGTGTCGGTATTCGAAGGCAGAAGTAAAAGATCCTTTAAACAATGAATTAACATCAAAGATAGAGTTCCCAGAGGTTACTAGACGCTACAATTGTATGGGTTTCTAGAGATTTTTATGAAACTTGTATAAGCTTTAGTGTTGAATGAGGGAATTTTATGATTGAAATGCTTTACCAAAACTTTTAACATTTAATATGTTGCAGAAGTATACATTTTTAGTTCCAACGGTTTTAAAAACACCGTAACTCCTAAAACATGGTATACCTCCAATTTATAGGCATTTTATATTCAGTTTAAAAACAAGAAAAATTCCCAAAATTACTAAAAGAGGTTTTTAACTTCATTTTTCAATTTAAAGCGTAACTTTAATTTTTAAATATTTCTTCTCCATGTAATTTTCTACATCGTCGCCACAAAAAAAGTTCGTGGGGCGAATTCAACTAAATAAGGAAAAAATAAATTTTAGAACTCAATTGTTAACTGATCTGAGTTTTGGTTTTTTTGTTAGAAAAATTTGTAATTAAATTTAGAGCTGGTATGTGGCAGCGACTTTTGAAACGTTACTTTTTTCAACATTTTATTTTGATGCTAATAGCAAACAAATGTCGATTTTTTCCTTTTTCTCCTATTTTTCTCGAAGAACCTTCCTACTTTCAGTATCTCTTGGATGTGATACACAAGGGTGCGTACAAGAAAAAAAGGATTGCTAATTCTCATTATTTGCCATAAACGATTTGAAATATTTATGAAGATATTTTTTTGTTAATTTTAAAATAATCCGAAAAAAATTATATAATAACATCATATGACAAATTATTGTAGAAATGATATAAATAAATGCAGATTATAAATAATATACAATTTTTCGAACTAATTATATGAAGAAGAGCTTAGCGAGGATTTTTAAAACCAGAAACAAAGAATTTTTATCTTTTTAATCGTCGCTGCCAATATAATTTTAAAAAGCTCACATTTTCTTATCCCAAAAATAATACATATAATTTATTTTATCAAATAAAAAAGATAAATATTCAACCTGAAAATGAACAGTTAGATTTTTTGTTAAAAAATTATTAATTATAAAAAAAATGGATTTTTAACAAAGTGGTTCCACTTTACCTAATAGAGAGAGGATTGTAATGGCCTAAATTTTCAAATATAGTTTTTCGGCCTTGTGTAAAATTTTTTCGCTCACCATTCAACAAAAAGTAAAAATCTAATATCATAAGATTTAGTCGAATTGTATCTCCGACTGATATCCAGGTCTAATAGGATCTTGAGCTATATCGGCTGTTTAGAAGTAGTTTTTTTGCGCTTGGAGATTTCACACACACACAATTTACCTTATTTTTATGAGGAAGAGTGGCCTAATTAACAATATACAAGGATGCAACACACTAGAACAAACGTCCTAGAAGAAGTTTATCGTAGACAGTTAGCATAGGCCTCGAGAAACGGCTGCCGAAAACTGAATGAACAAATGTACAGTGCGAATACAAGCAAGCAGATTAGGATTGTAAAACTGTCTTTATGAATTGTTATTTGCGGAAAATTCAAGATTTTGTAATAAATTATATACATATGTTATATTATTATATATACCAATACAATTAACGATGATTGCCAAGGCAGAGACCAGAATAGAAATGACACTCATTTTTTCAAGTAGAAGAAAAACGATTAGGGTATAGCGAATAATAATTTTAGTTAAGAGTGTGACGAAGGAACATTCTGGTGCTTCGTTATAGATTATATAATATCTTGTAGTCCTAATCTTGCAGTCTATAGGCGTAAGATATCTTTCTGAGGCATTTAAATGTATTAGAGACGACATTAATGATAAATATTAAAGTAATAAATGTGCTAAAGTGGATGTATGAAGTTATAATACAATCTTGAGTTTTTTGTTAAACTTCTCATGTGATATATATACTCTTCAAAAACAGAGAAATATGTCTACCAGCGGTCATTTAACGTGGAATTCCATAAGCGTTTTGAAAGATTACATAAAAATGTCTAGCATTATTTTCGACTTGGTGAAATGTTTAAAATAAATGAAAGAATTATGTTACTTTGTGAATTAACTTTTCAAAAGATAAAGCATTGACTTGAAAAATCCCTTTTAATTTTAAAATCTCTATTTATTCATCTTTACGTGTTTTGAGCGTCAACGAAGTCAAACATTTTCTTAATTGGCAGAAGGGAAAAGGTTAAATTTTTTATACCAGCATGCTTTATTTGTATTTGATGAGGATTTTGATAATAATTAATTATCGTTTAACCCAAGTATTACTTTAATTTTTTCTTCTTTATTTTTATTTGCGAAAAATGTTTGTTCTGGTTGAATCAGGAACGCTTAGGATTGCGGAGGCTACACAAACGAACTTAAGTCCTATCATTGAAATTGTTTATCTTAATTAAATCTTTATGTTAAATGCCACTATTCACAAGAGGAGCGTTAAACAATTACGGCACCGAGGCTACAGCATAAATTGTCTCGTTCCTACCAGATACACATGATGACGCACGTCGACATCTTTTTACCTGGGTAATTGTAGTGACTTATTCCACGCTAATTAAGGTCATCATATCTGGAATTAAAGATGATTTTATAATCAACTAATTAAATTCTGTTGTTCAACTTTTACTAATTACTGGTCAAATAATTTTTTGACCAGTAATCAGAATCAATTGAACATCAGAATTCAGATAATTAATTACTCGTGTCGACAAAATAACATCATTACTTATTCCAGATGGGGTGGTCTTATTTAGACAAGAATTACTCACTACAAATTCACGGGTACAAAGATCGGGAACATTTTGTGTCACATGCGGCAAGGCTCTCTGCGGAAAGTCACACCTGAGGCATGTCACTTTTGCGGCTTGTATTATATGGGGCATGTCACAAATCCAACATCTCTACCTAGCGGCTTCTCTCCCTCGCGGCATTTCTCACAGTGAAATTGACATTTTTGCGCCATCTCTTACCGCACTCCTGTGACTGATCACAGGAATAATGTAGGGTTACCCTTCTGCCCGTTTTCCAATGGCAGGAAGGCCCTATGACCCTATGACTGCCGACAGACATAATACTGGTCGAATCCCTTTCCACAGCTGAGAGAAGCCGCTAGGTAGAGATGCCACAGTTACATGCCGAAAATTAAAGATGCCGCAGATGTGACATGCCGCAGATATGAAATACCGTAGATAAGACAGTCCTCGAATTTGACATTTGGTACATGAGACATGCCACAGATGTGACTTATCGTAGTGAGACTTTCCGCATGTGACATGATATGGACCCTGCCTCACCCTGTTGATATAGGAGTTAGGGAAACTGTTGCTCTGTAGCTTCCGTAGCGTAATTTGTTGACGCTCGTCCCGTGAAAAGTGGCAATTTCTGTTAAAATCCGAGCCCTGAAACATTTTTTCTCGTTTCTTCAAAGAATTGTTTGACCAATAATCAGCAAAAATGTAACATCTGTTATACAAAAAATACATCTGTGATACAAAAAAAGAGAAAATACTGCACCAATTTACAAAATCAAATTATCAGCGGCACATGTGAAAAAATCGAGTGACACGTGCGTAATACACATAACTGGGAACGCTGCTTTTACTTGCCAGATTGCTGTACAGCTTCTTCTTACCATCATGAAAAGATTGATACGTAGTCGAGGGGCTCTGGCAAAAAGAAGATCATTTGGGAAATTTGATGCGATACTTGACTTCAGTTTTTCAAATGAGTAAAAATGCCAAAATTTTAATGTGCAATTTTAAAAATCTTGTTATAATTTGCTGCAATATTAGAAAATGATATGATTTATTTCTATGTCATTGAATATTATTAAATGTTCCTTTAAATTCCAAGTAGATTTAATACATAAAAGGGAAAAATAAATTAACCAATTTGTCCAGACAAAAGTTTAAAATTTTTGTTTCTTTCGTTTTTGCAATCTTTTAAATATGGACCTGCCAGGAGATGGTAACGACCATTACTGCAAGTCTTTTCAAACTTTAAGCTTCCTAAACCTCTTTTTCAATTTTCCTAAAATGACAAATAAAGTTTACGCACATTATTGTGAGATTTTTTTAATATGCACAAATAATTTAACGAATTAAGCAAACTACAGTGGAAAAATTTTATTCACAGAATCAGAAGATTTTCCACCTCCTTTGCATGCTACATTCGTGTGTTAGAAAGGGACACATCCTTGGGTAAAATTGAATAAAAAAAGGTTTTTTGCAGTATTTGCACTAAGGCGTTTAATAAAAATGTCTGATTTCCTTGGATACGTTTCAATTGTAATCAAAAGCAGCTTGGGTTGATCAAGGGTTTTGCGAGTGGAATAACGCGAAACGAAGAATTGAAAAACACGCTCGAAGTTCTTTGCACATATGTTACAGAGAGTACAAGCTTTATTTAATTGAAAGAACGTTAACATGGCCCAGCACCTATGCAGCAAAACCCATGAATAAATTTTGAATCATCGCACAGCACTTAAAAAAATGTTTGCCACCGTCAAAGTTCTATCTCGGCAAGGACCCGCCCTTCGCGGAGCCGATAACGAGGAAGATTCAAATTTTCGCCAAATATTACAAGGACGCGCTGAAAATATTTTGGAACTAACATCTTCGCTGTCTCGCAACGGTCATAAATAGCTGCATTACGCTACCCAAAACAAAATTTTGGAACTCATGGCAATTAAGTTTTATCCGAATATCTAGAAGAAATACGGCAAGCGAAATTTTTCGCGATTCTCATCGATGAAACATCGGACCTATCAAGAATGGAACAAGTTTCGAATTGTATAAGAATGGTTTCAGCCGAGCTTGCTTCAAGTGAATATTTTGTTGGATTCAATTTAACAAAAAACACGAAATCTAAAACCCTGTTTGAAATCTTAATAGATGTTTTTCGTCGATTCGTCATTTCAATTGATCGACTTAGGGCCCAGTGCTTTGACGAGGCTGCGAATAAACCGGGAAAACATTTGGGACTGCAAACTCATCTACGAGACGTTGAGCCCAGAGCTCTCTTCGGTCACTGCAATGCACACAATCTCAATCTCGAGATTCAAGACACTGTAAGAAAAAGACTGTACCCGCTCGAAAATTTATTGGAATCACCAAAGAATTCATTGTTTTTAAAAAGATCCACCGCCACGATTGGCAAAGCTCAAGGTTTAGCATGACGATTTAAACATGGATAGACCAGTTCCCCTAGCTTATCGCCCAACAAGGTAATTTGTCGGAGATAGTTTTTATAAATGTAAAAAAATGGCCATAAATAAAAATAAATACAACAAAATAAAACATAAAACTACATCTCATACGATCGATATTGCATTGAAGAAAATTTTTTTAAATTGGAATTAGGGTGTCTATTCAATCTTTGTGCGTTCTGCTAATAAATTAAAAGATTTGTATTTATTTTTGACAAAAAATACAAATTAGAAGTTTTCTACGTTTTGTCCTGCACATACCCACTGGGATCATCAGCAAGGCTATATGAATGAGTCCTACCTTATACATTTTATTTCCTATAATTTTCAACAATAAGCTCACTTCAACCATGGATAGGGATTGAAATTAAATACAATTGATAAGTTATTGATCTATGTTTCTTTTTATATAAAACGCAGCAGATAGAAGCCAACAAATAATTTAAAACATCAACAGTTAAAATCTTTATTTTTTGCGAATAAAATTTTTAAAAATATTTATTATTATTTAGAGAGTTTTTGAAAAATAGTTGGGTCAATTAAAAAACAATTTCTTTCAAAAACAGCAAAGATATCTTCTAACTTTTATCTATATTATTTTTCGATTCTGGTTATAGATTTTTTTTGCGCATCAAGTATCTGAAGATAGTCAGAGCTAACTAGAAAACACTCATGCAGTTTTTTGACGAACAGGTATCAGACGAGGGCGTCGACTCTACCGCCTCTTGTCAGGCTTCTGAATTTTACAAACAGATGGTAAAGTTTGAATTTTTATTTCTTCGTATAACAATGATCTATTTTACAACATTTTTCGTAGTCTATCGTGCGCAGGTCGAGCGAGTGGATGTTAAAACGACCAATTTTGTTTCATAACGAACAACAGCTTCTTTAAAAAAAGAGTACGTCAAACACAAGTTAAGCTGATTTTAATATTAAATTTTCGCTTATCTGCTGTACAACAATTAGGAACTTCGGCTTCTACAATAATTCATATACAAAAGGTATAAAAGATATGCCAATGGAAACTTACTCTTCCACTGAGGAGTCTGTGGACTCATTAGATGACGAAGGTACATTTTTTTTTAATTTTATAAAAACTACAGAAGATTTATAGATAATAATTTAACAGTCACAGTAACAGACCTTGAAAATTATAATTATTGATAAAAATATATGGTTTCTACAGATTTTTATAGAAATGTTTCTCTAAATGTTCCTTCTTTTTATTTACTCTCATATATTTATAAATAGAAATAAATTTCCACTTAAATGTTGTATGCAGTAAAAACTTGTTATTGCAGACAATTTACTAAAATACTTTCCAATCGACGAGAATGACAATGATACAGTCAGCGTCTTTATTAAACCTCTTATTAAACTGACTTTATGACAAAATAAATTATGTAAATTAAAATTAATATATCGCTTAGACCAAGACGGGTTTTTAAACCAATTTGTTAGTAAATCACCATTTGGAACTTTAATTATTTGTAACTCAAGGTAGTTTATAACGTTATTTATTTCAACTTCGTGGGTGAATTTAATGGATTCCTCTATATATTTAAACACATTTACAATAAGATCAATTTTATCAGAAGGAACAATTGCTATGATATCATCAACATATCTCTTATATAGGACAGGTTTAAAGTCTAATAATTCAAGTCATCTTGTTTTAATGTCTTGCATAACTAAATCTAAAACTACCGGAGATACGGGCGAGCCCATAGAGCAACCTAACATTTGTTTATAGAATTTATTATTAAAAGAAAAAACCGTGCTATTGAAAACTGTTCTTGTTGCTATTATTAATTCATTCTTAGTTGTATTCGTTAAATTGCAATTTAAATTAAGTTTTTCCTCAATGCAATCTAGAGCGATCAAACTAGGCATCAAAGGCAAAAAAAAAAAAAAAGGCATCATCTAGGCAATCAAACCATTGCAGCTAATAGGGATGACTACAATAAAACAATTGAAAATATTCTTAAAAATAATATTCTATATAATAATATAAAAACCAGTTGTGTTCCAACAATGGAAAATAAATGTAACAACATAGTCATTAGATGGGAAAAGAAAAGATTGATTAAGGGGTTATATACAGTTAGAATTTTCAAAAAATCGATTTTTTTTTATTTTATTTTCCTAATGTACATATATTTAAAAATACACACAGCAAATTTTAAGTTGTTCCGGTGAATATTTTCGAAGTTACACGCAAATTTGAAAAGACCCAATGCGCATTCATATGCCAAAAAAGAAGATGAGCAGCGCGTGAACATTTC
>JAAAKG020084822.1:0-16621 GCA_010014905.2 Druon quercuslanigerum | reverse complement strand
TCAAGCGAATCCGATGAATTTTTCCAAAAATTGTCCGCCATATTGGTTTTTTGAGGTTATGTCAAAATCCTGATCTGATGGGGTCAAATGGACCCCATATTCGGATTCAGCGACCCTAAAAACGTATATTAAATATAGTCAGACCTCCAGGTCAGAAATTGTTTGTGTGTGGCTGTGTAATCAGTGACCCTTCCTGATTAAGGTGGAATTTAATAAAACGTTTTGAATTTTCAAATTCAATAAATTTGATCGATGGTGAATTTTGAATTCTGTTAAATAGCTTCGAATTCTCTTGAATAATTTACGAAACACCTTCATTTATTTTTAATTTTCTGAATTCTTCTGAAAACATGGAATTCTTTGCAACTATTTTCAAACTCATCAACTTCAGTCAACGGTTCAGTCAACAATAATTCAACTTGAATTCTAAAAATTTTAGAAGAATGTTTAAGAGTTAAAATTTTTTTAAAAGATTTTAATTGAATTCAAAGAATCCTGCGGAATATTGTAGAATTAAAAAAAGTGTCTTAATTCAGTAGCAGTTCACCCGCCGAGCAAAGTTACTGAATTTGGAAAGAGTCCAAAATAATTCCATGCTTTCGGGAAAATGCAGAGAAATCAAAACATTCGATTGAATTCTCAATTAATCAGGGACGACCACTGATTATTTGCAATAATGTGCGAAATATGTAGGGTCACCGAAATTGTTTTTGATGCGTTCTCCAAATTTCGAAGAATGTAGCCTACATTTCCAGCCTTTCCATGCACTGAATTTCGGTGAGTGAATATTTTATCTGGAATTTCAAACAATAAAAGAATTGATGTTTTTACAAAGTTATTTTACGGTTCGATAAAACTTGAGACCATCCGACTCAAATATACAATCACATTCGTAATAGCACTTGTTTTTTTTTTTTTTTTTTTTTTTAACATAGAAGCAAGGTGAAGGTAACGCGGTAGAAGATACTGCTTTTCGGGATTGCACATACACTCTTAAATAAATGTACACCTGCATACAATTTCAATATCCTGTAGTGCCCAAAATACGAAACTCCTGGGGCACCCTGTATATTCACTTGCTGTGCAGATTGCCGCGAGTTGGTCTGCTTTTTCGTTACTCCTGAACCCTCTGTCATCAGAAACGCATATGAGGTTCACGTTCTTTTCTGCAAGTTGGTTTGATTACTTTCTGAATTACCAAAGTAAATTTGATGTTATGTCTGGTTTTCCAACTGCAGTTAATGTTGCTTCGCTATCTAAAGCGATTCTAATCTTCCAGGATCTCTCCCGGTAAGAAGAGAAGAATAGAGAAAAATTAATATTTTTAGTTTTAAATAAAAGAGTGAGCATTATTTAATTTTTTTGAATGAGCTAATTTTCCATCGGGAGAAGTGCTTAACGAAAGAATAGGTTTATGTCCGAAACAATTTCTTTTCTATTTCCTGATTAACACTTGTGTTGCATTCCATGCTAGCGAACATATTGTCCACTTTTTTTATTCCTTTTAATCCTATCAGTAGACACACCTCTCATGGTTATTTTTAATTCCATACTTGCATGCTATTTTTCAATTTATTTAAACGTGCACAGTTTCTATTCTCCCGTGTGCAACATAAGTTTGGAAATTTCAGTTTTTTATCAAGGTTATTTTCAATTACATACTTACATGCTCTTTTTCGATTATCTTAATTCCCTCTAATCTGTCCACAAAATATGTGCACATGCATAATTTCTATTCGTTTTTGTGAATTAATATTTTATATTGTTTAAACAAATTATAGATTTAATAATATAAAAATATAAATAAATTCATTTGATAATGTTGTGTAAGGTAAACAAAAGGACCCCTCACCAAATGCATGGGAAAATGGCTTTCAGTGGATTTGGCTGAAGCTTGGTAAATATGTATATTACAAGGGCCTGATGAAAGGCACGAAAAAAAACTTAAGAAAAATTGATCGTTTTTGCGCTATAAGGCGCAAAGCTCTCAATTTTGTGAAAACAATGAATTCTTATATTTACTGGAAGTGGAGAGACGACGGCAGAGCGAGGTAGGTACCAAATGGATTAGAACAATATCACATGAGGATAATCTTACAATGATACACATCTCGCGCTGATCTAACCAACCGAACACATTATTTTAAAGATATATATCGCGTGTTACTTATTATATCTTAACATTAAAGTTTCAAAATATTAACTCGCTTGAAAAAAACAGCTGTGAGGGCAGAAATAGTGTGTTAGTCCGAAGTTCCTTTATGCCAATACACTTTTCTCGTGAGTTATAGCCGGTTTCGGGATTGGCCTAAATGGCGTTGGTGTAACTCGCGAGTCTCTCAATCGTAAACAAGTTAGTGGCGTATGAACTATTTCTAGTAGGAACACATACTATTAAGTAAAACTTTCAGATGAGTACCCGCATTCTACTGCGTAACGCCAATGATCTCGCAGCTGATCTCTCTCGTCCCGTTGGAAGCCGCGCCATGAGCGAAAATTCCTGGAAGACTTTACGTCAAGGGGATGTGTATTGTAAGAGCAGTGTAGTATATATAGCTATAGCGCACTGCGCTATAGCTATACCTCCATCTGGAGGGAAGATGATCCTTATGTTTCCAGAATACCATAAGAAACTAGTGGTCTAGAAACGGTTTTTTGTAGTTAAAAGCAGGAATTTTCAAAAAGTTCTTTTATTTTGTATAGTTTTTGTGAATCCTGAGTAGCAAATTAATTTTTTTGACTCATAAAATACATTAATTAATTTGTGGTTCTTCATTTGAACTTAGCCTAGAAACTATAAAACGCTCGCGATATGTGCACACGTGCCCAACGTTCTGGCTCCTGATTACATGTACAGTAATAGCCGAGAATTATTTCATTTTTGTCTGGCCCTAGATCAACAATTTTATTAAACGCTCTCCACATTTGGTACCTCGTCGAATTTTGGAAACGAGAATATAGTCTTACTCTGATTGAACCCCGTTCATTACGTAGCGTATCTAGTTGAAACTCTTCATCATCTGTTTGAGTAAGCATATTAATTCTTAAGCATCCGGGATCATGTTGAAGTTCCTCTATTTCGTTACTAATTAATAAATTGAAATTCAGACATGACCTACTATCGCCGGCAACTTCAATTTGTGATTTACGAACTTGAAGGCGACTGAAAATTGCAATGTTTTGCTTATCTGGATTAATATTTTCATCGATTGGAACCATCTTTCTTGGCTGATAGGCTCTTGTGTACATATAACAGTCAATTCGAACTCTGAAAGCCATTTTTAAAGCTTTTAACTGTCAAGAGGTAAGAGGTCTTCAAAATCACAAAAATGCTTTAATACAGCAAAAAGAAAAAACACAGCAAAACAAAACGAAAAAACATTTAAAAATAAATAGATAAAGGGGAGAATGAGTGCAGAACAATAAACTAGACTAAAAATGTGATTTAAACAATAAATGAAGAAAAAAACCATTAGAAATTCGATTCTGTAGCTTATAAAAAATATTCTAATGCAGTCTCAAGACTTTTCACGAAGAAAATGACAAACCTATAGCCATCGATAAAAATAACAAGCGAAATGCTGCATCATGAACAACTGTCAATTTTTAAAGCATTTTAACAACTCCAGTGGGAGTGAATGAATGAGTAATCTAAAATCGGAATTTAATAATAGTTATAAAAAAATAAACATCGTTATTTAAATGAACTGAAACAGCATGTTACTCTTTTTTGCAAGTGAGCTTGAATTACATTCAAGATCTTCATAATAAATCAAAATTTTAAAGAATATAACTAAAAATCGCCAACGCGCTTAGCTTTCGATCTGTTAGACAAGCGCGATGTATATCATTGTAAGATTAACCTCATTTGATATTGATCTCACTTTGGCACCGTTTTCAGCGTTATAGGAGTGATGTTTTATTCAATGAAAATCTTAAGCGCTTATCGTTCGGCTGTTTTTAGAACCACGCTATATATATCTTAAAAATAACTGCGCTTTGTTTTGACCTGACTCTGGCAACTTATCTGCGCTCACGGAATCATGTTTTGAATTTTAGACTAAATCTCGAGCGCTTAGCGTTCGGTTAGTTAGATCAGCGCGCGATGCATATGATTGTTAGATTGTCCTTATTTGATATTGATATCACCGGGCCACCGTTTTGAAAGTTATAGCAGTGATGTTTTATTAAATTCAATTCTTGAGCGCTTAGCGTTCGGCAGTTTTGGGATGCGCGCAAGGCACATCGTTATCAAACTAGCATTTGGTACCTTCCTCGCTCTGCCATCGTCTCTGCCCTACCAGCATATATAAGAATTAATTTTTTTCAGTTATAAATTGAACCCCTTGTGCCGCATAGCGCAAAAACTATCCATTTTTGTTAATTTTTTTCAGTATCTTTCATTAGGCCCTTATAATCTACACATTTACCAAGTTGTAGGCAAATCCACCGAAAGCCATTTTCCCATGCATTTGGTGAGGGGTCCTTTATTTATCTTTAAACAGAACTATAAAAATATTTTTTGACAATGCTGCAAATTTTTTCTATTAAGATAATCATTTTATATTTATAACTGATCGATTAAAAGGACTAGATTTTTCGTCTTTAAAGTCACATAATTCTCTTTCTTTCTGTTCTTTCCTTTGTTTTCAAATTCCTCTCAATTCACTTCCATTACATTTTTCTAAGTCGATTAAAAAGAATAGATTTTGCTCTTTTTTTCTATTCCTTGGTGGAACTTTCGATGGAGGAAAATTCGCGGTTTAATGAGAATTTAGATTCTGAACTTTTCTGAATTCTTCTCTTGTTACCGGGCTGCCGGAAAGAGGGTGGCATGCCGTCCAAATGGGATAACCTTTTCCCTACTTACTGTGCTGTCGTAGATACCTGCTCCTGACTCCCTCCCTCTCCTTTGGAGCCGTCTCTGTACCCGATTTTCCCTTGGAGGAACGAGTTTACCATTTGCTTACCACATATCCCTGATTGAAATGTAGATGCAGAAATGTTTTGTTGTTGACATGTCTCATTTCTAGAAATTGTTAAGTACCCGCAGCCTATCTATTTTCTATTGTCAGACGGTCCATCGCCTGACCCGCCCCGGCGGTTATCGCAAAATGTAGGGTTTTTGATCAAAGCATGTATCCTATGATCGCTGTGGGCATAGTCCTCATTGCTCCCGTCACGCCCCGAAACAGACAGCGGAGTAAAGCCTCGCAAATATTTTAGGCCCTAAACTCCATGTCAAACGAAAACTCTTACCGCAGAATACATGAGCCTGAACATATGACACTTTGTATTGCATCTGAGCTCAAAGATGCAGATGCACTGACCTTGTAAGACCCGTCAACGTTTCCAGATGAGCCCATCTGGTAAGGATTACAGTGTCATCCGTGTATCCGTGGGTATAAATACCATAGAGTTAATACAGATAGAGGCAACAAGCCAGCTTGGGAGCCGTCCCGGCATCACCCAGGAAATAAACTGAGGCGATATACGCCTCTAGTTATTCTACGCACTAACCCCTGTGTTTCGCCTCAATAACGGCAAGGTCGTTGGAGCAAAACTTACAAATGAAAATCGCATCCATGAAGTTTCTGTTACCTAACTTGTAACAAAACTAACAAATCAGGAACATTTCCTAAATTCAGAAAACATGTTTCTTGACAATGTATTAGCAATCCTAACATAACATATAGTTAAATAATAAAAAAGTTACTCTTTTCCACATGACAATCGTCATGTGAGATAACATGACAATCGTTAATATTTCCAACTTATATTGTAAAAAACTATTAAAAAAATTTAAAGCTTAGAGAAATTTATTAATTTAATAAAAAATTTCGTTGCCCTCCAGTGATATATCCCTAGCAATCAGTCTTTTTTTCATTTAAAAGAATTATTAAAATTCAATGGTTAAAGGGATTTCACTGACTGTGAAGTCAAAATCGTACTAAAGTACTATTTTGACTGAAACTTGAAATTAGTTAATAATCTGTCAAGAAATAATTGACGTTTCGCAGATGGCAATTTTTTATTAAAAGCTACCAAATAATCTTTATAAATAGGAACTTAAATCATGTAATCAAAAGAAGTGCATCAGTTCTTGACAACTTATGCAGCATCTCCTGCAGAAATATCTGTTATTTTATGCAGTATTTTTTAGAAGCGAGGAGAAGTTTATCTAATTCGTAATTTTGCTGATATCTCGCCCTTTTCCCTGATGGCTTAGTGTTTGCCGTCGAAGCGAATCTTTGCTTGATGCAGTATTTAGTGGAAGCGAGGAGTAAAACATTGCCTTATTTTTTGTATTTATTAATGAAAAAACTACATATCAAATTTTTGAAACATAAATTTTAATCCGAAAGTGATGCTTTTTTCGAGAAACTACCCAAAAGACGTTGGAAGCACACGATATTCAGAAAATACTTTATCACTTCCTGTCAGATGATGTTTCATATTTACGAAAATCTATAATCTATTTTTTAGAAAAGACGAAATGTTAGCAAAAATAGGAATCAGTAAAACTTCTCCTCGTTTTCAGAAATTAATGCACTGCTTGTGGTAACGTCATTAGAAATTGATTAAATGTTTTTAGTGATTTTGCCATCAAGGAATGCAGCAGACAAGACTTCACTCATACGAAAAACTCTTATCTACTAATTAAAAATAAATATTGGTCCCAGAAGTTAGGCATCATGCACACTTTTCATGATATTCAAAAAATAATGCCCCATTAATGGTAGCCAGATTGTAATTTATGTTTCGAACCTTTTTCGGGATTTTTACTATCATGGAATGGAACAGGCGAGGTTTCACTTTGGAGACAAACTGTTTTCCATTAAAAAAAATGAAAACAATTACAATTTGATGGAACTTCTATTCGCTTCCGGAAAACATTGTTTCACTTCCGGTCACTCGATTAAAGTGTATGTTTTAGAATCTATTTAGGTAGTATCTCAATCATGAATTACAAATTACACTTGAATAATCTTAAAAAATCAATAAATGTTACACAAGTTAGATATAATTCAAACTTATCCTGATTAAAAAAAATAATAATGCACAATTTGAAGCAAACTGCTTGGAATTTAATTTTTTTAGTTCTCTTCGTTAGTTTTTTTCAAAAACGAATTCAACAGATCAGATGTGGCCTTATTAAAAAATTCTTATCTAGTTATTAAAAATCAATCAATCTCACAGAAGTTAAGTATTTTTTACACTTTTTAGAATATTTGGAAAATAACGTACTACTGGCGGCGACATGATTCCAATACAAGTTTGAACGTTTTTAAATAATTTGTGCTAAATCAAGAGATGCAACAGGCAAGGTTTCACATTGACTCTCTTTCAGAAAATACTCCATGGCTTCTGGTTGCCTGATGGGAATTTATGGTTTAAAACTTTTTTTGGGTTATTTTTTCGATCAAGTTATACAATAGACGAGCTATGACTTTGTCGAAACACACTTATCTATGTATATTTTAAAAATCAATAAATTTCGCATAAGTTAGAAATTACAAGCACCGTGAAAGGTAAACATTTCGCTATTTTTAAGACTGTAGGGGCCCCCACCTCTACCGTGAATCCTGGGGTGATTTTGTCAAGCGATGTTCATTGGCTGACCCAGCCGTTCACCAATGCGCTCTTTAAAGTCGAATTCGTGCGTGCACGTTTCGCGCAATTCTGCGGATGCGCATTTAGTGCGTGCACAATGCGTCGCTAATGGTAGCATGTGTACAATCACCCCGTGACGGAATTCCAATCTAACCTCAGCTTTAATGCGTGCACTATGAATACAGTTTAAAAACTGCTAAAGTAAATATAAATTTATTATTATCCAACAAAAAGAGTTTAAAATTTTGAATCCAAATAAATATGAAGAACAGAGTTAAAATATTATATGGTGCAAAATAAAAATATATTTTTTTAAACATAAAATTAAGTAAAAATAGAATTAAAACAGGAAGATACCAGTTTATTCAAAAGAATCTTTGAACTTATTATTGAATAAAT
The DNA here is from genome assembly GCA_010014905.2 of Druon quercuslanigerum. NCBI lineage: Eukaryota > Metazoa > Arthropoda > Insecta > Hymenoptera > Cynipidae > Druon > Druon quercuslanigerum. Next base: position 8,608 of record JAAAKG020084822.1, on the reverse strand, counting down.
AAAATGTATAAAATCGAAACATAAAAAGAAATTTTTCAACCAAATAGTTTAGTTTTAAACAAAAAAGCTAATTTTACAACAAAGGTGGAATAGTTACATTTTCAACTAAAAAATTAATTTTTAGCTAAAACTAAAAAAAGAATTTTTAATAAACAGTTAAAATTTCAGACAAAATGATGAATATTCAAATATTAATTTTGTAATTACTATTTATTCATATAAATAATTATTTTTAATACCCATTTTGAATTTAGTGCTACTTCTCTAAAGTGTAATGACTGTAAAGAAACGCCAGTTCGGAATTTTGACGCTTCCGACGTTTTTGCATATTCGAATTTATATTGATCTTGCATTCGACACCATTATAGAGTAACTGAACGAATTACGGAACGGGAACCATTTGTCGCAGAAACACTTGATATCTTGTAACTTCAAATTTGTTACATCTAATTTGTATGTTGATAAAAGCAAAACCTAACCTTAAAAAAGAAAAACCTTTACCTTTGACCTCAGAAAATTGGAAATTAAATCTTTTTGGTTCTTTATTTTATTATAAATAAACAATTTTAACCCTCTTCGCCTGCGCACTGAGTGCTTGCGTCATGCGATAAATGGTCCCCCTTCAAAAATTCGTTCAGTTACCCTATAATATTTTTAAATTAGGATTACCTAGCCAAACTAGGATTACTTACAGTCGTTAAGACTGTAGATAACAAGCATATAAAGTCCGCCCTGAGCTGGTGCTCTTGCGTTAGGGTCGCGCTTACCTTGTCCGCACTTGTCGCTAAATTAAAAATGCATATTAAAAATAATTCTTTTTTTATTAAATAAATAGTAAATACAAAATGAATAATTGATGAATATTCATTACTTTGTCTGAAATTTTAAATTTTGTTAAAAATTCGTTTTTTATTTTTAGCGACAAATTAATTCTTTAGCTGAAAATGTAATCATTCCATCTTTATTGCAAATTTAGCTTTTCTTAAATTAAGCTATTTGGTTGAAAAATTTTTTTTTGCGTTTCGATTTAATACATTTTATTTGGTTAGTAATAACTTCTTTTAATTTTATGTTTAAAAAATATATTTTTATTTTGCACATAATAATTTTCTTAACCGTCTTCTTCGTATTTATTTAAATTGAAATTTTCTGACTCTTTTTTGTAGAGAATAATAATAGTTTATACTTACATTAGCAGCTTTCAAGCTGCATTCATAGTGCACGCACGTATGCTTTGGTTAGTTGGGAGTTCCGACACGGAGTAATTGTACACATGCTGACATTGGTGACGCATTGTGCACGCATTAAAGGTTCATACACAAAATGCTCTTAAATGAGTGCATTCTTGCAAGCATTTTGTGCGCGAAACGTGTGCTCACGAATTGTAATCAAGGACGTCACGATCATGATAGAATAAGTCTAAATGTCAGAAAGGTTATCAAAGGTCTTCAGTCGACAAAAGAATGGAACATGACTCAGAAAACGCATTAAACACTTGCAAAATATTACTATTCGCACATACATGACTTACTCTTACGTTTAGAATGTTTTCACCAAAAAGTCGTATGCATCTCCGTGACATCATGTTAAAATACGCAATTCAAACCAATGAGGGCTGCCTGCTCTTCGGGCCTCTTTTTAACTGGTCAATCTCTGATGCGGGCAAGACCGTACAGGGACCATGCTGGAAGGTGATGGAACTGGGACACTTGCAATATCCCAGCATGGAAGACTTGGAATAGTTAAGCCTTGGAATAAGCAAAAGTTTACTGTATTTACACTTTTCAGGATTCCCGAAGAATGATGCACAACTTGGGGCGAAATGATTGGAATTTAATTCTTTAATTTTGATAGGTACATTTGTTATCAAGGCATGCAACAGGCAAGACTGCATTTTGATCAAACATTTTTATCTTTATGTTAAAAATCAATCCATCTTGCATAAGTTAGGTATTATTTAAATTTTTAGAATATTTGAAAAATAATGCACTACTGGCGTCGGCATGATTGGAATAAGCATTTGAACAGCGTATACGGTTACACAGCTTTTACATGTTTGCATGTTTCAGATAGACGACAAACTTTTATCTATTTTTTAAAAAAAGGTCAGTTGTCAACAAAGTTATTATTTTAAATATTTATACTCGCTTTGAAAAAAACTGCATTACTTTTCGTTGCATAATGAGAATTTATGTTTTCAAAGTTTTTTGGTTATTTTTTTTATTAACGAATACAACGGACACAAGTTAATACTTTTCAGGATTTTAAATCAATAATGCACTAATTGCGGCAAAACGATTTTGAATTAGAGCTCAAGCATTTGTGTAGGTAGTTTTTTCTCAAGAAATATGACAGGCAACGTTTTGGTCTTACGACAAAATTCTTAGCTATTGATTGAAAATCGAGATGTCATAAAAGTTAGGTATTATTTACCTATTTATAATATTCAAGAAATTGTGCACTGCCTGTGGTGAGATGGTTAAAATTAATATTTTAAACATCTTCTGGGCAGTTTGTCATTAAAGGGGGACCCCTCTCTTTTAACGATAAACTTTCATCTATTTTTAAAAAATTGGTAAAGATAACCGATTTGACGGAGGTGTTCAAACTTATATAAGATTTCAGGAAATAATGCAATATTGACTCATAAAGTCTTTTCCACATTTGTTTAAAAAACTTGGCGAAATGGATTCTAATTGTACATATTCAAATTAGCTCGCTATGTTGAAATCGGTGAGATTTATTATAAAATTTTCAAAAAAGTAAGGTTGCCAATCAAACGGGTTATTTTTGTTGTGAGACAAGGTATTTTGTTAGTTCAGTATTGCTAATAGATTTTTAAGAAAATGGGTTTGCTGTGTATCGATAATATTCAGTTTTTTTAAAGTTTGTTGCAAATTATGTAACAGAAATTTTATAAGGAATCGAAACTTTCTTGCTAGTAAACGTGTTACAAACATATTATTCTAGCTAAGAAACCGTGATATACTAACTCGTTGAATTTGCAGCACTTCATTATTCCAGTTACTTTCATAGTACATTTGCGACCGAATTGTACATAATCGTCACAATTGAAACATCGATCCTTTAGATCTCTTCGTATAATATAGAATATTAGTTTTAAGAAGTTCGTGCGTCAAATTAATGCCAGTCTTAACCAAAAACTCCAAAAGAATTAATAAATGCTTTTTTATTCTGTATGTTGTCTGCAAATTTCGGTTATGTGAATAAGTTATCTCGATGATGTAATGATCCGTCTAAATAATAACATCCCACTATGAGCATGTTATCTTCATTCTCTAAAATTGAAATTGAAATGTATCCACAGAAAGACATCTATTTTGTTAACAGTCCTAGGTTTAGGGGAAGTTGGTAACATTTTAATCGCGCCATATCATTAAATCTGTTCGTGTATACTCTTTGAGCTATTATGTGAGAATTTTCGATAATGTGCTCGATGGATTCGTTGTTATCGCTACATAATCGGCCGCGGTTAGCCACGTCTTGATGAAACATGTATTTGCGATAATTTCTGGTGCTGATATCCCTTTCCTGAATCGCAATGATGAATTCATCCGTTTTTGGAAACATGGCGCCGTTTTCCAACCAAATATTGGATGCGGTGGACTGCCTTTTGTCGCTATTCTATTTCCTCTATCGTTTCAGACTCGATATTCAAGGCCTCCTCTGAGGACAAATTCAAGCGCGTGTAATCGAGATCCCTTTTATAGATGGTGCTATAAAGCACCACATCTCTCTTGTTGTAAAAATAGTCTCGCAACTGTATAACTTATGACTTACACAGTTTCCTGACATCTATCACGCTCCTAACCCCTCTGTGTCGCGGTAGAAGTACTCTTTTCATCGCCGAAATACTATGGTGCATTCGACGCTTCGTCATTTCTGCGCGGCTTTTTGATGAGCCTAGAGGAGTACGTGAGGACAGGGATGGCATAGGTGTTCATTGTCCTAATCTTGTTTGGCGAGTTAACAGAACTTTTCAGAATTATTTTGAGTCTTGCATTGTAAGAATTTGCTAGGCTTTTCTTAATTACCATATGCTCAATACCCTTAGATTAAAAAATCGAAGGTATTCAGATCATGTTCAAATTCACATATAATATATTACTATTTCTCCTTAAGTCACCGTGTAAATTTTAAGGCTTCAGAGCTACGAGTTGCCTAATGGCAGGGACCCAAATTTCCAGCCTTGATTTATTGAAAAAAATAATTAAAATTCATTTTTGACAAATTCAGATGTGGGAGCATGCGCGCAGGTCAAATAAATGATCACAATTTATTTAACACTGAATGAATTTATTTACTTAGTTGACACGAGGTGTACAAAGTGGCGGCCGAATATAGACTAACTGACTCATCTGTACCCAAGCTAGGCTACCGGTTATCGAAGGTATCGCAATGCCCTTTTTGGCAGGCATCGACTTGTCGAGACCCTTCAGAAAGTTCTGGGCTAGTCGTGTACCTGATTTGTTACTTTCGTCTTCGTTGAACCTACTTGAAGGTAGAACGTAATACAAAATATTGGTAAGAAAGAAGAGTTATATTTGGTAATATGCGGTAGTTGTTTTCAAATTAAAACTCATGTATAATTATAAAAGATAATCACCACATATACCCCTCTGCTAGTGATTGACTCGATGAAAAGAAAACATTAGAAATCTGTAAAGAATAATATAGAAAAGGCGATCCCGATGTTCTTGCAATATATAATAACTCCTATCTACTGTAATAAAAACCTGATTGAAAGAAAGACAAGCATTAGACAAATAATATCTCTTCCGGCCTTAAAAAAGTATATATGTATATATATAGTAGTGATTATAATTGTGGTATACAATATGTAATATTGCAATAAAAAGGTATTAAATTTTTGTAATGAAAATACCGCACACAAAAAGGAATATGAAAATTTCGATAAAAATTGTTAAAGAAATTAAATTTATTAATAAAATTAAAATGAAAAAAAATTATTACGAAAGTCCTGCTTGGAACCGTTCGGGAAATCGAACGTGTCTACTGCTTCTTTCTGCAAATCCTCTACTGCGATGGTATAAGCTGGTTTCAATCTGTCAATGGTAACGGTGACGCTTTTGCCTTTGATATTGACGTCGAACATCTTGTCATTTCGGCTACTGACAGGGTATGGTCCATAACAGGGCAATTCGTACAAACCACCAGGTTTGTTGAGGCGTAAAAACACTTGATCTGTGGTGGCAAGATCTTTAAACACAATTGGCGTATGTTTGTTTTTCCTTCTTCCTCCTATAGGGCTGAGTTCTTGGAAGAACTTCCTCATCTGTTGCACGAACTCAGAAGTTTCATTTGGTTGTTGTGGCTTTGGCTTCGTTGCTAAGAATTCTCCAGGAAGTCGTATACTCTCTCCATACAACACTTCAGCTACAGTTGCTGTAGATATTCTCGCCAAGCTGCTCTTAGGCCTCGTACAACCATGGTTAAGGTCTCTGTCCATCTGTAATTTGCATGGCATCTGATAGCTGCTTTCAGCGGACGGTGAAAGCGTTCGACCAAACCATTGGAAGCTGGGTGATAAGCATTTGTACGAAGATGTCTTGTTCCAAACCTCGCTATCCAGCCTGAGAAAAATGCTTTGGCGACTGTAGGTGCTGAAATAGCTGGGGCCGGCATGGCTTTTGGCCAGCGCCAGCGTGAAAACCTATCAACGCTGGCAAAGAATGCAGGATCTGGCCCGTTTTTTGCAGTCAGTCTTGATAGATGGCCAGAGACAACGCTGTGTGATCAATCTGACCGTACTGTTGATTCCAGGGTGAGACAGGTTATGCAGTGAATTGAAAAAGGCTTGATGAAAAGGTCGGGTGACGAAAGGCCTCGCTGTGCTAGTTGAAACATCACAGTAGAGAGCACCGTCTGTCTCTAGGATGTATACTTTCTTGAGCTTCAATCCGAATCCAGATTGAAGATACCTCTGCAATTCCTCATCATTAGACTGGGATTCTGTGAGAGACGAAAAGTCGATTGTGGTTGCGATTTCCTCCATCCTAGAGAGGGCATCTGCGACAACGTTTTTACTACCTGAAACATGACGAATATCAGTAGTGAACTGACCGATGAAGTCAAGTTGTCGAAAGTGTCGAGGGTCACATTTCGTAGACTTTTGTTGGAAGGCAAATGTAAGCGGCTAATCGTGAATTCTGGCCCTTCGACCATGTGCCGAAAGTATTTTACAGCTTGATACACTGCCAGTAACTCTCTCCTATAAGCGCAAATAGCTGCACCGATTGCAAAATCAGATGCGTCCGTAAAAATTGCCAATGGTCCCTTTGATGGAGGATGAACGAGGAGTACTGCATCTGCAAAGTTTTCTTGCAGGTCTCAAAGTCCTTTAGAGCATGTGGATTCCAAGAAATAGGTGCTTTTCCTCTAAGATTTCTTTTCAGAAGATCGTTTAGGGGTGCCTGTTGTGAAGCTGCCATCAGGATACCGAGTCTGTAAAAATTTGAAATTCCAAGGAATTGCCTGAGTTTTTTTGCAGTCTTAGGTTGTAGAAAATCGAGGATAGCTTGGATCTTTTCTGGAAGAGGTTTAATGCCATTCTCTGAAACTTCAAACCCGAGGAACTTCACTGAAGAATCTCCCCAGGAACATTTTGCTGGATTAATCACCACCCCATAAGCCTTAAGTCGATCGAAAATTTTCAGAGATGTTGCTCATGCTCCTCTACTGACGATGGTGCTACGAGGAAGTCATCGATTTATACATATGTAAAGTCGAGGCCCCTGCGTATCTCATCCATGAACCTTTGGCAAGTTTGAGCAGCATTCCGTAACCCAAAAGGCACTTCATCGGGAACGATTGAGCCACAATAAGATCTCAGGGGGCGCAAAAATTATGATGGTTTTCTGTCTCCGAATTCCGCATGTTCAAGTTAACGTTTCACTTTATTTTCTTGTGATTCGCTGAGCTTTTTTATTAACTCCGTTTTTAATTTCATATATCTGTTTTGCATTGGGGGTTCGTCAGAATGTCTCTTACTTCCGCAGCGTATTTTGGCTCGAGATGTCCGGTTACATAACTAAATTTTGTGTTCGCAACTGTAATTCCCGCGAGCAAGAACTGTGGTTTCATTTGTACGAACCACATTTCAGGATCATCAGGCCAAAAAGGTAGTAAGCGCATGGCAACGCGATTAATAGACGGAAAAATGTCGCGGAGGTCACTTGCGCTTGTGTTTGGGTGTTCGCGAAATTCATTCCAGTTGTTGAATAAGTCAAACTTGCGACTGTAGTATACGTATTTTCGTTGGTAGTCATTTTTATTAGTAGAGCTGCGACTTCGAAGATGTTACACTGTTTCTGAAAGCGACACTAGTTAGCGTTGAGCGTCACTGAGCAGACTGAGCACACTGAGCCCCCGGGGGTGGCGTCACTTTACCTGCACGCACATTTTTTTACTCCTTTTTTTTCTTTTTACGAAATTTTCACAAAAATCGTAAAGAAACTTACGCAAAATCACGTCGAGGTCACAAGTTGTGGGGGAGTTTAAATTAAATTTCAGCATAATATAATATGTTACAATGCAGAATTCCTCTTCCATCACCACATGATTGGTAATACTTAAAACCGATGATTTCAGCGCAAAAACACAATATTTATTTTTCTGGACAAAGATTAGTATTCGATTTTCAATGTGGTAGCCTATTTTATGGCAATAGGAGAACTAGAGCAGCCATCACTTTAAAAATAGGTTAAACTTTTTGAATCTGCTTTATCACAAAAATGACTTGGCGTTTCCGCAAAATGGTATTTTTATGCTACTGCTCACGGAAAAGAACCATGCGATGGAGTTGGTGGAAACCTAAGGCGTTTGTAGATTTTATCTGAGTCTTACGCGGTCCCACTCGGGATCTATTCGGCATAAAGTTTCGAATCTCGGGTCTACCCATGGCAACCAGGGGGCACTTGGAAATTCGATTCGGGTCTTAACCGGTCTTAGACGTGATCTATTCGGCATATAATTCGTATCCTGGTATATCCTGGACCTATAAGAGACACTTGAAAATTCTATTTGGGTCTTATCAGGTTCTATCCGGCATCTAATCGACATACAATTTCGTATCCGGTCCTGTCCGAAACCTGTACATGGCGCTTAGAAAGATTAATTCGGATTCTATCTGATCCTAGCCGGAATCTATTCGGTACGGCATCTCGAAACATATGCTGCAAGTAATAACAAATTCGCGACAAAAAATGTTCTATATATTACCACTGCACTTAATTTATTTTCGAAATTATAAAATTGCAAGCAAGTTCACATACAAACATAATCGCATGCTCAAACGTTTTGAGAACTCTCACGCGCTCGGAATTTGAACCCTACTTAAACTACCAAAACCTTAGGCTAAACCTAAATATCTGACGCACATTCTAACCAATTCAGCCATGGAATCGCTTTAATCTTGTCGACAAAATCTCCGTCAATTCGTTCCGCTAAAATTCCAAGGACAACTAAGGAATATATATGTATATATATATATATATATATATATATATATATGGGACGTTCCACGTCAACCGGGACAAAGCATTTGCCAAAATTCTTCTCAACCGAT
>JAAAKG020084811.1:0-16621 GCA_010014905.2 Druon quercuslanigerum | reverse complement strand
TCTTCCTACAACCGCGGTGCCGCACACTTCTTTCGCACATCTAACAATGATATCCCGGAACATAGTCCATGCGCCTTCTATATCTTGATTCCGTATATGCGTTTCCCAAGCTTCCTTACCTATGCTTTCTATGATCTTATTTTGGAAATCTATTCGCACATCCTGTTTCTGTAGGTTCTCAATTTTGATTTGCGTTTGTTTTGTTTTCTGGGTTCTCTTTTTTTCTCCATCCCCGATCTTAGTTAATTTTGGAGATCAGAAGGTAATGATCGGTATTGCATTCAGAACTCCTCATGACCCTTGTATCTGTGACTAGTTCTCTTAGTCTTTCATCCGCAACAACAAAGTCAATTATACTGTGGCTATTTCCTTTAGACCAGTTGTACATGTGAATCATTTTATGCCTAAACCAAGTATTCGTAATAAACAGACCCTTTTCTAAGCATAAGCCAACTAATTTATCTCCATTCAGTGTAATTTTCTAAAATCAGTTTATTGCTTTATTTAAAGAATACGGCAATTTCGTGTTTTATCGTAGGTTGTACGAACAAGCATGGAAGGTCCCGTGAAATATCATTTTATAACATTTTAACTATTAGAAAAAAAACAAATAAATAGGTTGCCAGACGGGGTGAAACGTATTATTTTTAGGGACGTATAGAGTTTTCAAAAAAAAAAAAACGTTAACAATGGATAAGTGCGACTAAACGTGGTCCTTTGAGTGGAGCGCTGATAAAAAAATGCAAGAATTTGCTCAAACCATTTTATATCAGGTAAGATAAATTAGATACATTTTACACAAGGCTGTAGCAATCAAGTTTCATTTTCCGCGAAAATTATTAAAATAAACATTTTTCCCTGTGCATACTTACTTGCATATAAAAATAAAGTACTGCTTAGTGTTTGCAAACAATTTGATTTTATTGTTTATTCAGTGAAGTGATGTGATTAGATTCTGAGGTTAGAACTTATGTCCAACAGCCTTCCCGTTAGAATTCGCTTCAACAACATATATGACAAGATATCAGTTAGTTACTATCAATCAATATTTTCTGATAATTTCTTTTTTATGATTATTTTTTAGGACGTTCAGCAGATCTTACTGATGTAAGCAATCCAGACTGGATTCCTTGACCAAATTTATGTTATGCCGTGGGCACAGCTTTGAGAATGGCACATTAAGGGCACACTATTCTGAAATTCTGTTACTGTAATGATACGGAGCAGTTCTAGAATTATGTAGTATAACTGGTATATCACAGAGCGATATAACTGTTACGTCACTATAATATCACAAATGTTACAGGAATGTAAGATGCAGGGCAGAATATTCTGTCACGCTGCTACTGTAAGGATGCATAACAGTTCTGGAATGGTAAAATGAAATAAGTATCTTAGAGAGTGATATAACTATCACCTCATTAGAATGTCACGCGTGTTAGATCTTAGCCAGTTTTGTGCGAACGGTCAAGTGCAGTAAGTTACTTGAACTGGATAAGAATACGCTGACAACAGGGCCAAATATCGCTTAAAGTTGGGTAAACCGAGAAGAAAATATTTTATTTGATAGAATTTCATTATTAATTTTGCACCTTATAATTTTTTAAACCCACCTACTCGTAATGTTTCAAAACTCAGAAAATAAACAATATATTTCTGAGAAAACCCTGGTTTTTTAGAAAAGAGTCAAAGTCAAGATTTTGTCACTAACGTTCAATCGGATAAGGTACGTCGGCTAGGTACAGACTTAGATAGCTTAGGTAGCGTTTGTCGCAGGAAAAATGCTCATATAGCTGTCAAGCTATCTTGGTGATAGATGACAAAAAGTTCGCGTTAAAAATGTTTACTCAAAAACTTTTTAAGCCACTTCCGGAGTTTCACAGGGATCGTACCTCGACCCTTTCCTGTTCCTTATCCATGTGAACGGTATCAGTTTCGTTTTAATAGTTTGTTTCTTCTCATTCTTTCCTGATAATCTGAAAATATATGAAACTATTCGTTTTCAGTCGAATTACATCGGTCTGCCCTCCGATCTCGCTCGATTGCAACTTGATGCACTCAAAATGGGATGGAAATTAACGGAAAGAAGAGCTCGGTTATAACTTTCTAGAGAAGCAAAGCTCTTCAAACTTTTCAATACATTATAGCAGGAGAAGAACTTCTATGGGTTACTCAGGTGCGCGTCTTGGGGATCTTCCTAGATGTCGATTTAAAACTAAATGTTAAAACTTGTAGTGCAATGAAGAAAGCTCTCAGATCCCTTGATTTTGTTACAAGGAATGCATCAAAATTCACAAACTCATTTACTCTAAAAACGTGGTACGTCGCGCTGGTAAGACCGATCTTAGAATCCGCCTTAGTTATCTGAACAACAACAAATAACTATGTTATTAGACTCAAACGTGTGCAAAATAGATTTTTACTATATGCGACTAGGCATCTGGGTATGCCGATGAATAGACAAAATCAGAACTACAGCAACATAAGAATACTGCTTAACATACTACAAAGTAGCGCGATGGTCGTGGGGGCTAAAGCACAGAATTTGGACCCGCTCTGTCGGCTTGCGGGTTCTCTAAGTACTTAAAACTGTTGCTCTTGGTGTTTCGGAACCCACCTTAAACTGTAGGTCCCCCTCCCACCACCAAGTAAGTGTGTGCGAGCTGTGTCAAGGAATAGAGAAGAAGGTGCAAGAAAAATGTAAACCCTCAAGGGACCACAAATCTCAGTGCGATTTCCGTTTGCCTTTTTGTTTAATATTACCCCAATATCGCACTAACTACAGCACAAACTCTGCTTTAATGAGACTATGTAGAGCAGTCAATCAGTAATGCTATAAACTGGACTTTGTTGAAACGCCAGCAACGCGATTCAGAAAGGATCTTCGCAAAATAACTTATTATACCGAAAACAAGGCGGTCCAAGCATAGTTTCATTATACTTAAAAACTTAATATCAAGAACAATTACGACTGTAACTAAAGGACATTGCCCGTACACAGTTCAATATGTCACTGACACTGCATGGTATTTTACAGCATATGTGACTTAAAAAATATGAATAAAAACTATTGTTTATAATTCTCTGCGCTATACATCAGTGTGACGGCAGTCAGAATATAAGATGTCATTCTTTTATGTAGCAATACTCGCTTTTCTTGACGCTTCACCCTGAGACGTGTACTACGTGTGTACTACGTGTACTGTAACGCGACATGGTTAAATGACATTTCTCTGTATTTTTAGGTTATGTTAACCCTTATTATGGTTATCTTAAATGACTAGACCACTCCAATTTCGCCAAAGTACTGGTCACAGTAGAATTTCAATCTAATTTCGCTAGAGTACCAACGACGTTTGACTCCTCTCTTCAAATTCGCCAGGGTACCAGCCACAGTAGACTCATGACACCAAAATCGCCAAATTACTAGTCACACTATATCCCCTACTTCAAATTCGGCAGGGTTCCGGTCAAAACGGTCCACAAAATCCAAATTCGCCAAAGTACCGGCGCCCAGTCGACCCCTGCCCTCTCCAAATTCGTAAGCGTATCGGCTACAGTAGCCTCCCCACTCTGAAGTGGGCCTTACCTAGTTTTAAAAATAATTCATAAATTTCTGTCAGACTATCAGCCCGACTTTGGACTAGAGATAGACCGATGTGACGATCGACCGCAGTAAGGATACTTGCACTACTTAATATTAAGTGTATAATCAGGCCTACATTACGAAGAGTCGAGCCAATTGTATTCTAATGTTCTTGTAGAAAAATGCGCCACAGTCTGATTTGGGCCAATCTTTGGGCGCAGTAAGGTTACTTTCAACCATTTACTTTAATCCCGACATTCAAGTCAACATCACCCATGGCTGGGCCGACCATACAGTTACGGTAATTTTAAAACAATTTGAGACAGTATGTTCCACTGTTGGCCCGACTTTGGGCCTGCGTTGGGCCGGCGTTCGAGTAAATTCTAGTCACCAACTTTGTCGCAACAAAGGTGACTAGCACCGACTTTCAAACCCTGACTGCAAACCCAAATTCGCACTTGGGTTGAGAAATCTTTGCCGTTTCTTCGGCCTGGCTGAAGTAGTAATTTGTCAAAACTTTCCTTCGTGAATCACTTGTTCAAACTTTTAAAATTTTTATCAACTAGCTTTTCATTTCTGTTCTCTTTACTAAGCTTTAATGTTAACTGACACTGTGGATTGATAGTAGCTTCCGTTGGATCGATATTTTCATCCAAAAGATTCCTGATCTTTTTTGCTGGTTCCATATGATATCATTTAGAATTAAATAACTTAAAAACGAAACAGTTGAATAATAATAATTTTGATACTGTACACTACATTTTTTTAACGTACAACTAAAGTTACCACCACGTCTAGGTTTAGAACTGACCTTGCTTTCGTTCTGGGATTCAGCCGATTACCTACTGGAGGTTTGGTACTTTTGTCTGTATGCTTGGCATTTCAGCTCACGTATAGGCAATACTTGCGTATCTGATTCCGACACACCTGACATGGAAGTGAATCACTCATCAAGCACCGGATTTTGAGACCGGGCCTAGACCCAACTATTTAACTTTCCTATCTTGTATTCGAAGGTGTAATCGTAGTCCTCAACATAAAGCATCCAATGAACGGGCTGATAATGGCAAACTAATACGAATTTCCTTCCGTAAAGGTAGGGCCGGAGATTCTGTACTCCATATAGTAGCGAAAGACACTCCTTTTTCCTCCTTATCGTAGCTTATTTCACAAGCGCTCATTGCCTCCCACAGCGTACTCTTAGGCTTCTATGGTGAGTTTGAATTCTTTTTTGAAATCTGAATATTTAACCACAAGCTCTCAACAAAAGTAATTCTGTATTTTATTGAAACTTTGCTGATGCTCTTTTTCGCATCTCCATTAAATATTTTGTTGAGGAAATCATTAAAGAGCTTTGCTATCTTGGCGAAGCCTTAAATGAATCGCCTGAAATAACCATAAAGTCTTAAGAATTTGCTGTGAGCACACGCTTGCACATTAAATTGCATACATAAAAACATACGCTATCCATTTCACCTCACACATCTTACCGCAGACAAAATGGGAATAAATACGCTCACTAGATTCACATTAGATACTCAAATTTTCCTAAGACTGCTATTAGGCACTTACGTTATTCTAATTAAAGAATTATTATTATGCCGCGTAAGACCTCTTTTAGTAAAATTATATAGGCTGAAATGAGGCCTTACGAAATAAAGGGCTAATTTTTTCTATTAAAGTATTATTATATGTGTCCATTAAAGACAATGTTATGGATATTTCATTGGGCCTTTATAACCTATAAAAGTTATAACCAAATCCACCGAAAGGCATTCTCCCATGCATTCTGTGCGGGATCCTTTTGAATAACTTTCATGAAACGTAATTCAAAATGTTAATTTTTTTAATAAAACACGTATATTCTCCACAATATAAATTCTGCACCTTTCACTGTAATTTGAAATTTTCTTATGTTTTTTTAGGAAACCTTTTTCATTATATAACAGGTTCAGCAGATCCAGAAGTGTTTTTTTGTGTGTAAAATTCCTAGTAAACGGTAACGTGACTAGGATAAAAAAGGTATGATATCCTATTTTATCGCTGCCACCGTCAGCTTATTACGTACAAGATAATAATTTTTAATATTCAGAACTAGTTAATTTTAATAATCTGCTTAATTTTTGTACGGTCGTGATTTCCATCTTATTAATTCAAGATTTTTCCCTTTTTCGTCTGCACTATTGCCGTTGAATCTCAATTATGAAAAGGTGTTTCTTTTGAAAAACTAATGCACTGACTCTATTTTTAATTTAAATTTATTTAAAGTACAATAAAATGAAATCAAAAAATATGACACAAATCCAAAGGAATCCAGAAAAACAAAAATAGTTTTATATTCGAATTACCCTAACATCTAGCTACCGCCACACTTCATTCGCCAAAGAGAAGTAAGGAGCGGGAAAAGATTCCATTTCATCTTTCTGGGATAGGATGTAACTTATCAAGTTCACACCTTTCCCAGACCGTTTATAATATGGGTGCACTAAGCTAATTTTGCAGTTTCGACACGTTGTCAGGTTACTTTAATTCACGATCTGTCTTCCGTCGACTAAAGATCCGAAAGTGTTCTACGTCTGTTAGTAGATCGATCTAGGTGTGTAAATTAAATTGTCAAATTAGTTCCGATAATGTCGTCATTCGATAACCGGTTTGTCCAAATTTGACAGAAACTTAAAGCCGTTGGTGCGGTTTGAAGGGGTCCGTCCTTTGATACCTAATCAAAAATAAGAATACCCACAAAAGAAGTAGTAAAAAAATTCCATGAGAATTTTGAGTGTGACCAACTCGAAGGTACGAATGCCCAGGTGAGGTAGGGCACTTTTGCAAAAATTGCTTATTTGAATTTGATGTTAGTTTGTCAAGCGACATTTTGGAAAGGAATCAAGGAAGGAAGCTATAATGTGAATCTCTGACTTCTCAAGAAAATGCTGACTGTCAGAGCGTGACTTATAGGCACCTTTGATTCTTTAATTTGAATACATTTTAATTATAGTTTGAATTTGATTGATTATAGTCTATTAATTGATTACAATTTAGTTTATTTATTTTAATATTATTATAAAGTGTCAATTTGTATGGCTCCGATCAGCTGCCAACATAATTTGTTTTTTTTACATGGAAAGGACGTTGGTAGTTAAGGAAATGCACTCGCACCGCGAGCGAATCGTTAGGTGTAGCAGTATATGTATATATATATATATATATATATATATATATATACATATATACATATGTTGGGTACTAGAGGGCATTGAAAATGCATATAGGTGCACAGATAGTTGCAAGTGTGCGTGCGACCCCGAAGAGCAATATCTCCTGCAGCGGTAACTTCACCTTGCTTCGAGCATTCAAAAAAAAAGAATGCCATTTTGAATGTATTTGCCTGTTTAAATCGGGTAGGCTCGAGTTCGATCGAACCATAAAATAGCTTTGCAAAAGAAGTAATTTTTATATTTAAACATTTTCGAGATAAAACAGTGGCTTACCGAATTTCGGTGCATGGAAAAAATGGACACCTAGGCCAGGTTCAAAGAAATTTTGCGAGCGTAGCGCAAATGATTTCAGTGAGATTTATGTAAAATTCAATCAAATGTATTGAGCTCTCTCAATTCTTCTGAAAGCATGGAATTCGCTTCAACTATTTCCGAAGTCATCACCTTTGGTCATCAGTTTAACTACTTGAGAATAAGGATTTACACGTTTTGTGAATTCTAATCTTTAAGAACTTTTTAGAATTCCCTTAAAATATTTAGAATTCACGTTTAACTGTTGTAAATCCCTTCAAGCCTTTCATGCAAAATTAAGAAAAAACGAGTGCATCCTAATGCAGTAGTAGTTCACCGTCGACCAAAGTTGATTTATTTGGAAATAATTAAAAAGAATTTCATGCTTCAAAAGAATTCAGAAAATTAAAAACAAATTAATTTATGATCTGATTTATTCAAGGGAATTCAAAGATCTTTAAACGAATTTAAAAGATTATGGTTGAGTTCTAAGAAATCGATAGCGTTCTGCAGAATTCAAAAGACTCTAAAGAATTTTAAATAATGTTAAATGTATTCTAAATATTTCGCGAAAATTCAAAAAACCTTTAAATGAATACAAATGATTCCAAGTCAGCTCAAATATTCGTATAGAATTCTGAAAAATTAAACAAAAAGGTATGCATTATAATCCAGTAGCTGTTCATTCGTCAACGAAAGTTGTTAAATTTTGAAATAGTTTATAAAATTTCAGGTTTTTGGAAGAATTCAGAAAATAAAAAAAATCAATTCATACATATTCTGAATTATTCACGAGAGTTTAAATATCTTCAAAAGAATTCAAGAGATTATGCCTGAAGTCTAAGAAATCGAGAGAATTCTGCAGAATTCAAAAGACTTGAAGTAATCTAAAATTATTCTACCTGAATTCTAATGATTTTAAGAGAATTAAAGAAAAGTTTTAAAAGATTCAAGAAAAACGTGTGTATCATATACAGTAGCTGTTCATTCGTCAAAGAAAGTTGCTAAATTTCGAAATAGTTGAAAAATTTTCATGTTTTGAGAAGAATTTCGAAAATGAAAAATAATTCAAGTTACATCCTAAGTATTTCAAGAGAATTCCTAAAATTCTTTAAGGGAATTTAAAAGATTTTAAGGGAATTCTAAAAAGTTTTTCAAGGTTTCAACTGACTTCAAAGACGTATTTCAAAAAACGTATAGATCCTTATTCAACAGTAGTTAAACCGATGGCCAAAGGTGATGACTTTGGAAATAGTTGAAGAGAATTCCATGCTTGCAGAAGAATTGAGAGAGCTCAATACATCTGATGAAATTTTACATAAATCAGGGTTAATAGTTTGGACAGTCATTGATTATTTGTAGTAATATGCGAATTAGCTGGGCTCACTGAAATAATTTGCGCTACGTTCACTAAATTTCAGTGAACCTGGCCTAGATTTCCATTTTTTGCATGCACTGAATTTCAATGAGCCATTGTTTTATCTCGAACATGTTTAAATATAAAAATTAATTCTTTTGCAAAGCTCTTTTATGGTTCGATCGAACTCGAGCCTACCCGATTTAAACAGGCAAATACATTCAAAATGGCATTCTTTTTTTTTTGAATGCTCGAAGCAAGGTGAAGTTACCGCTGCAGGAGATATTGCTCTTCGGGGTCGCACGCACACTTGCAACTAACTGTTCACCTATATGCATTTTCAACGCCCTCTAGTACCCAAAATACGCACCGGACCCAAAAATGCCTTAAGACTTTTCGACTTGAATTTTTTTTTTCTATCCGCCATTACAAGGAACGGCAATTCTCCTGGGACACCCTGTATATATTTATTTATAATTAAAAGTTTGTCATAAGGACAACTGCAGGATCTTCCACGGGATCGGGTGCTAATCTGAAAAATTGCACCCGATCTCAGCCAAATCGCGGTAAAATTTCAGTAATAACCACGTCTCAGGACTGTGAGATAGGTAGTTGCAGTCTATGATGGCATCAATACCATGATCCGTCAAAAGTCTCGAGCACTCTGAGCACGCGGAGCGATCCAAGGACGACCGCCTTCTGTATTTTCCCCGCAAGTGTTTTAGTACATTGTTCACACGCAGGGATGCTTTTCGGGCTATTAACCAGTGAAAGCTTAGCACTTCCAAGAGCGCCGATGATAAGGACGAGTAATACAACAGGACATTCCGAGTGCAATCGTCGCAAATTCCTTTTAAGGTACCTTATAATACCTCTCTTTTTTCATTCTCCTTGACTATGATGTTTTTGTCAGCTGTCGCCGATAATTCGAAAGCGAGCATGGTTCGCTTCTCGAAGTCAAGGAGAGCTATGTCAGTTCTTGAGTGTGCAAAAGAATCAGTTGTCGAGAATATAAAGTTCCCGTCTATGCGGCACTTCTCATTCTCGGCGATTGATTCTATTTCCCTAGGAGCGTTTAGCGAAGCGATATCAAGGTTAATGCTGTAAGAGTGACAGAGATGATAATAAAGCACTCTTAGTGCCGCATTGTGCCTTTGGATGTAGGTTGTTCCCGCATGAGTTGGACAACTAGATAGAATGTGTCCTAGATGCTCCAGGTGTGCATGGCACTCCCTGCAGCTATAATCTGGAATGTCTTAGCTCAAAATGTGGCGAAGGTAGATTAAGGTGGAAATGACAACGTCTTGATATGCCACAATAAAACCCTTCGTGCCCGACATCAATCCGCGTGATTTAAGGAAACAAAAGTTAGGTCACATAACATTGACTGATCGTCCACATTTCTGTGTAAGATGCCGTGCATCCTCTTATCGAGGAGCTGTTCAAGGAAGTTTTTCTCCTATGCTTACTGAATCCGGGCTTTCAGGAGTGAGTATTTGAGGTGGATAAGATTTGATGCATTTTACGTACCCGGGATACTGAAGTTAAGTCCGAATGTTTCAGCAGTCCCCTCCGCTGCTTTGAACAGAAATGGTCCTTTGCCTACTTCTTCATTTTTCCTGACCATTTTAAGAAGAGGGTTTCTTCCATTTTCGACTCTATGTGCTGTACCCAGAAAATCCTATTGTGAAGACTTAAGGTGCATGCTACCGGGACGGCAAGCATGTTCGTTGCAGATACTTTGTTCCTCGCCGACAGTTCGGAAGACCAAATCTGCCGGAAGAGCCGCTTATATATGCTTCGGAGTGTATCCTTTACAGATGTCACATCCTGAATTCAGCTCTGTGGCACGCCCAGGTACTTACAAGTTTTTCCAGCGCAAAGGTGTCATATAGCGCTTCTATCGACGATCTCAGGGTCTTCAAGAGATGCTATTAAGTTTATAAGTTTACCTCGCTTCAAATAAATCTTGGCGCATTTTGCTAACCCAAATTCCATTTCTATTTCCTTAGGGTATCGTTCGACAATCGCTAGAGCTACATGAAGTTGATCTTTATTTTTAGCATAGATCTTAACATCATCCATGTAAAATACATAGGAGACCTCGTGCTTTTGATTTGCAGGTTTGCCGCAAGGGTACCTCTGGGAATGGCGAAGTGCTAGAAATATTGGCAATAATGTGAGGCAAAAGAGGAGTGGGCTTATGAAGTCGCCCTGAAAGACACCTCTTCGGAAAGTGACCTTGTTAGTTGTCACACGATTTTTTCCAGATGAGATAGAAAATCCGGTTTTCCAAAGTGGCATCAATCTCACTATGCACCTCATGATTTGCGGATGGACCTTTAAGCTTTCCAGAAGTCAGATGATAAGTGTATGGGAGTTCGAATCGAAAGATTTCCGGTAATCAATTCAGGCCATCGATAGGTCACGCTGGTGGGATGCTGCATCTTTGTAGACACATCTATCGATGAGCAGGTTCTCTCGATATCCTGCAACGAGTTTCTTTGAGCCGCGTTTTTCATACATTTCTTGCCGAATACATTTCTTACACAGGTCCGATTGCCCGAAGAATCCTATCATTTATGATGGCTGTAAATATCTTATACAGTGTGTTCAGATAAGTAATTGGCCTGTGACTCTCTGGGTCAGCTAAGTTGCCCATTTTCGGCAGGAGTACTGATGGCCCATTCACCAACCACTCCGGAATTGGCTTTTCCGACTTCAAATATAAGGTGAAAATACAGGCCGGATGCTGATTGGTTGAAGGAAACTTCTTCCATCAGAAGGTCTGGATAACGTCTGGTCCCGGAGTGGACTAGTTCTTCATACCCCTCAATAATTTTTTCACCTCCTCAGTAGTGATAGGTGGGCATTCTTCCTCGTGAGTTGTTATAAGGGTATCACACAGCTTCTTGAAGATATTTATGTTCTCTGAGTCTTCGTCCAGTCTATGCCGCACTTCGTAGACTTCTCTCCAAAAGAATTCGACCTCCTCTGGTTTGGGCGAGTGGTCGACAGCAACTGGAGAGTCTTGGAAGAGTCGTGATGGGTCAGAAAGAAACTGTTGGTTGCCTCTGACCCACCTCTCTCTCCGCTCTTTGACTTTCAATCAAGTCAATCACACGCTGAATGCGGGACGCGTACTGTCTTGCCCAGCCTATTTTTATGGCGAGTTGATGCATTCGTCTTTTGCTTTAATGATCAACCGTTGGTATTGTTTTACGGTTTTCATCGGCCAAAGCTCTCGCTGCATTATACATATAAGAATTGATAGTCCAGAAGTCTGATTTTTCGGAAAATTGTTCACGAAGCCCTTCATCCATTTCAGCAAGATCTTTAAGCGAAGTTGCAAGCAGACAATCTACCAGCAGACGTCCAGACTAGTGCCGCTGGTTGAGAGACGTGCTGCGTAACTGATACTGTACTAAATTATTGTTTTTATTTTATGTGCATATGTTTTAAATCATAATCATAATCTTTTATGATAAATTTATATAAGTACTACCATTGCAATCCTTCAAAGTAATTAATTTTCATGACATTCATCACCTTCTCAAATCTCTTTCCAAAACAGCGTGCATTTAACCAAAGTAAAAATTTTTTTGCACATTAAAAAAGTTGTAATTAAAGACGGTTACTGTGATTTTGGAATCTATAGGAAACTGAAAAAAATTGAACTCCAGAAAAGAACAGAAGATATCGAAGAAGTGGGCCAAAAATCTGGCCCACATGGAATCGCTAAAGAAGCCGTACATAAAAAACAACCAAATTTATGGATGTGTTAAAAAATGGTTTTCTGTTGAAATTATAGTCCACTTTTTCTTTTAGTGTATATCATTTAGATAAGATATGTCAATTCCACATTTTTCATTGCGGCGATAGATACAAAAGTTTTTTATTATACATAATGTAATTTAATCCATTAATGAATCGGTATTTGGGCTTATGGATAAGTTTCTCAAATAAATGCA
This sequence comes from Druon quercuslanigerum, assembly GCA_010014905.2. Taxonomy (NCBI): domain Eukaryota; kingdom Metazoa; phylum Arthropoda; class Insecta; order Hymenoptera; family Cynipidae; genus Druon; species Druon quercuslanigerum. The sequence goes on along the minus strand of JAAAKG020084811.1, from coordinate 4,201 downwards.
TTAAAAGTAAAATAGACAAACATAGATAGGATGGAGACTCGTATGGAATATAATAATTAATCACGAATGGTAGCACAATAAAATAATTAAGTTTCTTACTCTTTTTCAGCGGATCATTTCAAAAATTGCCATCCGAATATTTCTGGATTTGATGCCTGCGTACGAGAAGGACTTAATGCAATTCGTCCTTTCTTTAAAGAGGGACTATCGAAATACAATATAGGACCCTTTGACCCATTTTATGCGAAAGAAATATCGGTTAGGAGGGGCGCTCCGAGCATAGGATTCACATTAACTCTAAGAAACATAACCGAAAGTGGCTGGTCAGCAAGCAAAGTCACCAAATTCGTCAGTGATTTGTCAAATTACAAGGTATAATTTTAGTTTAATTTTTGACACATGGTATGACCTTAGCTTTATCTTATTTTTCTATCCTACTTTCCCTTTGTCAGAGAATTAAAGCGGGTTCAACCAAACTAAAACGTGGTATTCTAGCAATAAATTGAATTTTAATAGGCTGTATGAGTTTTATTAGATAATGACGAGAAGATTTTCAAAAATAGTAAAAACTCGGATAATATCTTCAACCCAAGTTGAAAGTTCTTGATATTCTGTATGCACTTGAATGTAGTTTCTTAACTACTGCAAATATTAACTGATTTTCATGAACTTTCTTTTCATTTTTTAAAATTATATCAGGAAATTGATAAACCTACCTAAAATTTAATTGAGCCAAGTCTTTATGATTGAGCGGTTAGGTGAAATCACGCTTTACTTTCGTTTTTAGAAGACACATATCATTCATTGCTTTGTGGGAATGCAAGACGATTGAGTATGTTTAACCGAATTCATGGTGCTTACTATTCCAAAGCTTTTGCTCGTTTATATAATCAACTTATTTGAGAATTCGGTACCATTATTGGCATGCTCTACTTACGGGCTCCATGAGAATAATATTAATATTAACTCGATACGCACATCAGACTTTACGTGTTCTCACTTTTCTTGAATCCCGCATCCAATACAGTTATCTTCGAAAATAAAGCATTATTTCCGAAATCACTGGTTTTGACGAAGAAATCCTGATGAACATGTACATAGTCTTACAAGTCCTAGCATCTGGTAGAGCCATTAACACCAAAAAATTCCACGAACATCCTCTTAAAATTGCCAACCTGCTCGTTCAGAAATACAATTGGTATTTCAAGCCTGCATCACTACACAAATTATTGGTCTATGGAGCCAAAATAATAGACACTAACACAGAGTTATTGCATTTTCTCCTATTCTCTTCTGATCTTTATTTATTAAGTCTGAGAAGTGAGTTCGTTAAGCCAGAAAGACCACTGCATCCAGAAGCAGAACTTTTCATTGTGAAACGGACGTAAATCTCATATGCGTATCGAATTAATATTAATATTATTATCATGCGATTCTTTATGCCGATAACAATTGGGTTTAAAAAATTGGTCATTCACAGTTAATCCAGTTCTGAAAACGAAGTAAAAATATCGAAAAATGGCGAAACTGTGTTTTTGTTTATTAGATTTGTAGAAATAATCAACAATTGTTATTGGATCATCAAAAGTAATGAATGGGTATCATTAATTAGTGATCTGCAGTTGATTCTGGGTCGAAAACGCTATTCATTTCATAACGAATAGAAGAGACGGGTAATTATTCATGACATTGTTTATAACAATGGAAGTTATTATTATTCATACAAATCCCCTAACGTTACTTAAAGATCAGTCATTAACAATTATATACATCCAAAGAACGGAGTTTGTGTGACGAAAAATAGCCAATTAATGCCACTGTTAACTAAAATCGTTTAAACAATGGCGAATTGTTATTATATGAGCAGATATGATAACTGAGCATAATTATCGAGCTCCATTTAGCTAATTCCATGTAAAATGACTATTCTTTTCGTCACCAATAGCTAAATCCAAAAATTGTTTTCTTTATATGTTTATAATAATGATTGTTTAATCCTGAATCCTCACGGGCATGACTCAAACATTATTTTTGTTGATCAATTGAGGATATTCAGTAAGAATCAAGTGACCACGCACTGTCAAGCCATATGAAATTTATTTCTGACATTGAATGGACCTTTCTGAAGATCTCTGATCAAATCTGGATTTAAATTAGTTAGCTTAACCCCTCAAAATACAACCAATTGTCATAAATGCTTTCCAAATGAATTCAGACCAGTTTTTGCTGCTGTCTCTATTTTCACGTTTACAATTGTTAACTGAAATTTACTGAAATTTATTATGAAATTTTATAGACGTTTCTGATTATCACTGCAAACATCTGGATTTGAATTAATTGGACTAACCCCTTAAAATACACCCAATAGTCATAAATGCTTTTGAAATGCATTTCGACCACTTTTTGATGTTGTAACTATTTTCAGGTTTACAATGTTTAACTAATATTTACTAAAATTTAGTATGAATTTGAGTAGACTTTGCTGAAAATCTCTGCAAGAATGTGGATATAATTTAATTAGCCTAACCCCTGAGAATACACTTAATAGTCACACATGTTTTTGAAATGCATTACGACCACTTTTTAATACTGTTTCTATTTTCACGTTTACAATTTTGGACTGAAAATTATAGAAGTTGGTGTCTGACATTGAATGGACCTTTCTGAACATCTCTGATAAAATCTGCATTTAAATTAATTAGATTAACCCCTTAACATGCACCCAGTAGTCATAAATGATCTCGAAATGCATTGCGACCACTATTTAATGCTGTATCCATTTTCAAGTTCACAATTTTGAAATAATATTTACTGAAATTTATTATGACATTAAGAAGACCTTTCTGACCATCACTGCAAAAATCTGGATTTGAATTAATTAGCCTAATCCCTCAAAATACACCCAATGGTTATGAACGCTTTCGAAATACCTTTCGACCAATTTTTAAAGCTGTATCTATTTTCACGATTAAAATTTTAAATTTATATTTACTGAAATTGATTATGACAATAAGGAGACCTTTCTGCAAATCTCTGCAAAAATCTGGATAGAAATTAATTAGACTAATCCGTTAAAATACACTCAATAGTCACACATGCTTTTTAAATGCAATTTGACCACTTCTTTATACTGTTTCTATTATCACGTTTACAATTTTTAAATAAAATTTATGGAAATTAAATGCTAAGTTTAATAGACCTTTCTCAAGGATTTCGCAAAAATCTAGATTTAAATTAAATAACCTAAACCCTGAAAATTGTAACGTGAAGTTACATTATGGCCCTTACTCTTTCCGGCACTGACCTAATTCTGAGGGGGTGAGGCCCGAATAGTGACGATCGGGGTCGATAAATCCCGAAACTAGGCAAGAAGGTTGTCGACTGCTAATCGCCAGTTCTCTGTGACGCGTCCGAGCGATAGCTAGTGATAGCGAGTGAGATCACATTTGGTGCTTGTGAGTGATATCCATTCCCGGATTAACGGAGACCCATCACCTTGACTACCTGCCGTAGAACCGACCTTTCGCGACCAGGGATCCAGCCGACGACGTAAGAGTACTACGCGTGAGCCAGAACTCACACTGTAAGTTGATGAATAAACTAATTTCATACTATGAGAATGATTTACTGACTACACCCTCTCTCTCAGCGTCCACATCCTCATCGATTCCCCTCACCTATGGCCACTTCCGGGAAAAAGGCCATAACATTGGCGCCCAACGTCAAAACCCACACTACCCAAAAATCCCGAATTTCCTTCCCAATGCTGAGAAAGTAACGAGAAAATGGACAGAAAACACTGATAAAATATGAGAATTTTTTAGTTTAAGAATTACATAAAATACCGATAGATAAGTGAAATATGTAAGAGACAAATTTAAATTTTTCTTTAGTTCGAAATTGTATCACAAAAAAAACGCGAAAATAGGAAAAATTGAAAAACAAAAGAAATAGAATAGAGAAAAAAAGTTACAGGTCAAAAATGAGAAAGGTAAATTTAAGAAAATACACTAGAAAAAGAGAAAAGTACCGTAGGAAAACCGTTAGGAAAAATATTGAAGTGAAAAGTGAAAGTGACGCTATTACGCAATGTAACGAGGTTGGCGCAATCAAAACAAAACGTGTGCGGGACTGATCTGGGTCAAGATCAAGGTCAAGTGTGTTTTCGTTTCTCGCTAACTTATGGGTAACTTTTAAGAAA
>JAAAKG020084800.1:0-16622 GCA_010014905.2 Druon quercuslanigerum | reverse complement strand
TCCTAATAATTGTCGACGAATAATGTGCAAAATTACTTAAAATCGCCAAAACCCAAACATTGAAAAAATGTGTCATTCCTTCGGCTTTGTAATTTGTCGAACCCGACTCTCGTTTTATTTTCTACAGTGGAACCCAATAAAGATGCATCATGCATTGATGAAAAATGATTCAAGTTTAAGGACTTTAGGATATTATAAAATAGGCTTGTGGAGATAGTGAAGTTAGGAGACTGAAGATCGATTCCGTAATGTCTCTTTTAGCTACTTGACTGGAAGGAAAGTTTTGAGTTACATTAAAGTACGACATCCTTCAGTTATAGGAAGTAGATGCTCGAGGAGAGAAAACGAGCGGCTGATAGAGGGGAACTCTTGGAAGTAGTTTTGCACCTTTCTTCCTTCAGAAGGGTGAACCTCCTGAAAGGCCTCGTAAGCTCGGAACTTGGGACAAAGAGTAACTTACGTCTTTTCTGCCATGCTGGTAAAATGTTTGGCTATAATTAATGAGTCCGCACCACCGACGACGATGACGTCGCGGTAGCCGTTTAAAACGAGGTAGAGGGTCGACTTAAATCGAGAGTGGTGGCCTTGAACGCTCATGATTCATGAAGATATCCATTTATTTCACAGAAGAGAATCTCCGAAGTTAAAGTGTTGGCAATTTTCAGTAAAGAATGGAGTGATATATATATTCTTACCAATATGCTTCAATATTTTAAGAAATCAAAATGATCAGTTTTTTATTAATACTTGGAAATTAAAAATAAATAAATGCAACTATCGCTGTTTGTAATTGATATATTTCTCTGAAACCTTTTAAAAGTAAGCAGCATCGCCGATCGCGCTTTAAGCGCGCTTGTAGTTTGCTGCTTTAAGGAAAAAAAATAATTTGCAATGAAAACTAAAATTTCCGAACAAGCACTAATTTTTTAACTTTCATTCAGTTCGCATACATAGGTCATATCAAAATTTCAACAAAAAGTTTTATTTTTAACTAAATAAATGAATTTTTTAACAAAAATGTTAGTATACTACCAAAAAAAGCATCTTTGTAACCAAATAGTTATATTGTCAATAAAGAAGTTGTATTTTTAAATAAAATGTTAAATCTTTAACCAAACAAAATTTACTACAAAGTCATTCCGATTTTAACAAAGTTATTGAATTTTTGAGTCCGTAACAAATTTCCCAAGCGCCAAAGCTTCCGGAAATTTTCCAAAATAATTGAATCCGCAACCAAAATTGGTATATTTTCAAACAAAAGATGAATTTACTACCGAAACCATCAATTTTCTGAGAAAAGAGGCGTATTTTCAACGAAATAGTTACACTTTTAATAAAAGAGATGAATTTTGAATGAAAATTTTGAATTTTTAACCCCAAAATAGAATGTTTCACAAAGTCATTCTACTTTAAACCAAGTAGATAAACTTTTAACTAAAAAAAGATTCATTCTTAACGAAAAATGTAATAGTTAATATTTCAACTAAAAAAAATTTAATTTAAAACAAAAACAGTTGCATTTATTCAAAAAGAGATTGTATAGTTATAACGTCTTTAGGACTCTTGGGAAAATTCAAATCAATTTTTTAAGATTTCAGGTGTGGCTAAAAAGTATCTAGGAAATATTTAAGAAAGATCATTTTTTATTTTACAAAAATGTACCAGATTTCAGGAAAAATCCAAGACAGCTGAAAATATATATTAAGAACTAATAGAAGTTTAAAGGAAATTTAAAAACATTACATACAATTTCGAAAATTTGCAAGCACGAGGACCCCGCTGTAAACACTTACATGTCCTCTTCTGTGCATGTAAGTGGCTGAGATTCTTCCCTTTCTAGGCGCCTGGGTCTTCTTGGTTCGATCAAGCTTCCGTATTGAGTTCCCTACGAAGCGGCGAAATTTTTCCAAGCCAAAAATTCCCAAATATTTTTTAAACTGACTGGAATTATTCTTAAAATTTTCTTTAAAGTGTGAAAGGTTCAAAAATTTGTTTTACAATTTTTGAAATCGATCAAAAATATTTTTAAGTCATTTTAAATATTATATTAAAAATAATTTTTTAAAATAGAAAATTGTCTCAGGAATCTTATGAAAATTTCTTCTTATTTTAAATTTTTTGGAAATTTCCTGAATTAAGTTTGAAAATATTTTTAGAAATGTTTAGAAACCTTTTTAAATTTTGTAGAAAGATTATTTTTTTTTAAATAAAAAATCATTAAAAATTTTACAAGGAATCAAAAATGTACGTTGTGTTTTAAATATAAAGAAACCTTCTTATCTTTAAAACTATTTTCGTATCTTTCAAAAATGGCTGAATACTATTTAAAAATACTGAAACTTTTTCTAAACTCTTGCAATCATGTAAAATTGCAACATTTTTCTTGTAAATCTTCTACAGACTTTTCAAAATTTTAGAGAATCAGTTGAAATATTGAAAAATATTATTCAATTTTTTAAAACAAAATTTCATTGGTCGTTTTTCTCAGGGACCTTAGGACAAATTTAATATTCTCTGAAGACTTTGAAAATTCTTAAAAATCGTCTTTTATGGGAAATCCTTAAGAATCGACATAATTAAAAATTTTGTTAATTTACTCAAGATTTTAATTATTTTCGAATGAATAAAATCTTTCCTGATGGAAAAAATTGTCTTCAAATTGTTCAGATTTATTTTTGACATGCTTTGAAACTTTGAAAGCTAAAAATAAGACCTGAAACATTTAAAATGTTACATAAAATCTTATTATCAGTACAGGCAATTTGTTGGTTACTGGTATTGATCACTTTTTTTATCGGGGTGATAATGTCTGCATGTTTACAGATTATAGTATGGTTTAACAAATATTTACAATTAGAATTTTCGTTTTTATCAAGAATGTTCAGAAATGTAATATGGATTAATAGATTAATCCATGTAACGTGATTTAACGGGAATGCGGAGGTCTGTGTAGAGTCCTTCTTTTATTTTTAAAACATATGTAAAAAAGTTAACAGAATTATTGCCAATGAAAGAATATTTACCCTCCCAAAAATCTCTTTATACAAAATTATTGCCTTTCTTTCTAACAAATTATTTAAAATTTAAATTTTGTTTTTGAAATACGTCTTTATTATAAAAATGTGAAAATGGTTATTTTATAAGATTTATTAAATTCAAAAGAAGAAACTGAAAATAGTTACCTAATGTCATATTCACGCAGCATCTAACGAATCAATGTTTGAAAATCAATGCATCTGAGATCTCGTGAACACAATTTTAAAGGAAGGATCGTTTCAGTTGCACACTTGGCAAGAGCTTGCAATTAATTTCAAACATACTAATCCTTCTCTGAAAGCTTAATAAACATTATATTCGAAGCCGTTTCGAATATACTCATTGTACATTCTGTTCCTAATTATATGGCATTACTCGGGTACTGATTCACGCAGGTATGCATAACCAGACGAGTCTAACCGAGGTAAAATGTATTCTCATGATTTACACGTGCAAGTGTGCACACAGTCAACTAATTCTGTTAGCTTGAGATGACAAGTGAGTACTGAGTATGCATTCGTGACATCTTAGTGTGACCGGATTGTCCATAGGACTCTGATATCCAGCAAAAGGAGCAAATGCAGACTGAAAAGCCCCAAATGCTCTTAAAAAAAAGGAAATAGGATGATTTTTCAAAAAATAGGGTAAAAATAGAAATAATAGAAAATTCTACAAAAAGGTTCATTTTTAACCAAGAAAAAAGTAGAATATTTAACAAAAAAGTTAAATTTTTAAATAAATAATTGAGTTTTTATTCTATAAAGAAAAATTTTTAAACTAAAAAGACCAGTTTTCAACTAAAGAGTTAAATTTTTAACCAAGAAAGATTTTTTACTAAATCAAAAAAAAAAATTAGTCGAATCGTTGAATCCTAAAGCCAAAAAGACGAATTTCTTGCAAAAGAGTTGAATATTTCACTACAAAATATGAATTCTGAGCAAAAAGCTCTTTTTTAACCAAAAACGAATTTTTTGCAAAAAAGTTGCATTTTTAGACAGAAAATATAAATTTTTAATAAAAAAGAAGATTAATACTTAAATAAAACAGAGTAATTTTCAGCGAAAAAAAGATGAATTTTCATTCCAAAAAAATAATTTTTTACAACGCAGTTAAACTTCTAACTTAAAATGATAAATATCTAACAAATGGTTTAATTTTTTCTAAAAAAACATGTATCTTTAAACAAAAAGATCAATTAACGAGAAATAGACGAATTTTCAACCCAAATTGTCGAATTTTTATCTAGTAAAGATAAATTCTCAATCAATACAGATAAATTCTAAGGAAAAACTAATAATTTAAAAAACCAAAAAGAAAAATTTGCAACTAAGAAACATATTTCCGTCCAGAATGAACTAAAATTTGAACCAAGGAGATGATTCTTCAACCAAAAAGATACATTTTTATGAAGTAGTCCAACTGATGATCAAATAGTTGAATTTCCAAAGAAAAATATGATTTTTAACAAAATAGCTCATTTATCAAAAAATAATTAAATTATGAACCAAAATAGGTTTACTTTGATAACAAAATATAATGATAGATTTTTTAATTAAAAATAATTAGTCTTCGATCCGAATATATAGAAATAAGTTTTCCATTCCAGCGATAACTGCGCATAAGGAGCCCAAAATAGGGATAGGGTACTTTCTTCACGAAAAAAGAGAAAAATTAAACATTTTTTGTTACATGCACAAAAAGAGATTCTTTTTATAAGAAATGTTACATTTTTACTCAATAATAAACGATTTTTTAATGATTTCTGCTATTAAAATTTTTTTTATATTTGATATACTTGTATCGTTTAATCCCTATAAAAAACCGAAAAAATATAATTTAATATATAAACAATATACAGATAATAACCATTTGTTAACCATTGCTTAACTGATAGTAAATCATAATTCTCCATACGAAATACTCATCCGTTACTAATTCTAGTTCTAACTTGTCTGACCAAAACAAGGTTTTACTTCTGAATACTGGTGTAAGACCTATTTCACTATTCATGTCGAGGTTAAGAAATAAACTTAAATTAAAATACGAGGAGCGTAATGAATATATATTTTCTTTTTCTTGTATGGAGAATCTGCAATTTTTTTTACATACAAATCAAAACCGATTTGCAACCGATCGAACTATTTGCTTAAATAATGAATTTTAAACTAAGAAGATTAATTTTCAATCAAAAAGTCAAATTTGCAATCAAATATTTAAGTCTTTGATTTAAAAACACCAATTTCAGTTAAAAAAATTAATTTTTAACAAAGTAGTTGTACCTGCAACCATGAATTTTAGGTTCTCAGTTGTCTGAACAATACCAGACTTTACTACTGAATTCTAGTATAAGAGCTATTTCGCTATTTATGTCATCGTACAGTATGAAACATAAATTTCATGTGCGAAATATAATTAAAATATATTTTCTTATTTCAAAAATGTCTAATTTTTACATGAAAATCTAAAAAGTTTTGCAAACGACCCAACACATTGTTCGTTAATGCATTATTAAGCATGCTAAATACTTTTCTACAAAAAAGAGGCATTTCCAAAAAATACATGAGTTTTCAACGAAACCGTTGCATTTTCCGCTAAAAAAGATAAGTTTCAATCTAGAATGTGATAAGTAAAATTTTTAATCTAAGAAATTAATTTTCAAACAAGTAATATATTCAACCAAATATTCCAACTTCCAACTTGTCTGGCCAATATCACTTTTTACTACTATATTTTAGTGTAAGAACTATTTCATTATTATTGCTATAGATAACTATTTTTCTTTTAACAAATTAGCTAAACCTTTAACTAAGTATTCAAAATTCTTCTTCGACTTGCCAACCCCAGCTGTTACTACTTAATTATAGTGTGAAGGCTATTTCCCTATTAATGCCATAGCTAAGTATTGAAGCTAAATTTCACTGAGAAGAATATAATTAAAATATACCTTATTATTCTTTTTAGAAATTTTGCAATTTTTTACATGCAAATTAAAAAATGTCTGCGGCTTATTGAACGTGTCGTTTAATTCATGCATTTTCATCTCAGATGATTAGTTTTTTACAAAAATAATAAAATTAACAGAAAATGCATAAATTTTTAATCAAAACCAATATATTATAAGTTACCTAGCCAGTATTAGGCTTCACCATTGAATTATAGTGGAAGAGTTATTTGAACATTTATTTTGAAGCTAAGTATTAAACTTTAATTTAAATGAAAGGAGTATAGTTAACGTACTTTTTTTCTTCAGAAAATCTAAAATTGTTTACAAACAAATAAAATAAGTTTTGTGACTGATTGAGGGAGTTTTTATTTAATGCATTCTCCTCAAGGATAATTAATTTGCTACCAAAAATATAAACATACAACAAGTACATGAATTTTCAACTAAATAGTTAAATTTTTTCCAAATAAAAGATCAATTGTCTGCCAAAAATGGAATAAGTGAACTTTTCATTAAGGCAGTTTTCGTGCCAAAAGTCACATAACTGACAGAAAAGCTTTCTATGATTTTAAGAATGAAAATATTATAAATTATGTAATGTCAAGTAAAAAAAAATTTTTTTAAATTAAAAATGTTAAAATTGACAAAACCATTAATTTTAAAGATGCTTTTTGCAATTGAATTTTTTCTGACCGTAGCTTCTTACAAATTAAAAAAAATGATTGTATTTTAGTAATTGACGATTTTTTCCACCGGAAAAAATAAACTGTCGTTTTTTTAATGCAATCATTTTTCCAACTTTGTTAAAAAGCGACGTTCAGAATAAATTAAATTGCCAATGCATGGGTAAAATTATTATTTTTTTGTTTGAATTTGAACATTTTTCATTAAAAATAATGTTTTTTATTTAAAATGTCATCAGTTATAATATTTTGATTCTTGAAATCTTAGAAAAACTACTTTTTCCAGATATCTGACTTTTGGAACGACAACTAGCTTTAAAAAATTAATCCGTTTTTAACGAAGTAGTTTAAATTACAACCAAGTATTCTAAGTTCCGCCTTGTCTGTCAAAGATCAAGTTTTACTACTCATTTTTAGTATAGAAACTATATAATGGATATACATTTTCTTCTTCCTTTTTAGAAAATCACAAAAGTTTTGCCACCGATCGAACGAGTTTTTTTATTCGTACTAGCAATTCAATAAAAGATAGTATATCTGTAACTGGATCGTGACAGCTTTGCATTTAGATGACATAATTATACTCTTCGATTTAAATGTTTCTCTGTTGCGCAATGAAAATACAATTTTGTTGTACCTGACTCGCACGAAATATTAATATTCTCGATTCAACTTCAAGTAATGGCATGCAAAATTAATTTAAACTTGGCTCACGAAATTATGGTGAGACAATAATCGATCGATAATGTAATCCCATGCGGTTTTGGATAATGAATCTTATCGGTAAGTGTAATACAAGCATGTCAATATTAGGCAAAGTTATATATTGAATAAATAACCTTATTTAATCGGGGTTTCTAATAATTTGTGCAGAACAAATTTTTTGCCGGCCTGTGCTGAGTTGTAAATATCAAATCTTCTCTTACAGAAGTACGACTGAAACGAATATCTTTGGTTAATTATTTTTAGTTTTTGCAAACAGTGAATCCACAGTTTATGAGGAACTATTTAATTATAATAGTTTACACCATACGTAATACAAAATGTCCTTTTATATCACTAAAAATCCGCACTTTCTTGCAAAACGTTTTAAAATCTTTCCAAATTTCAAATTGCTTTAGAAAAAGACAAATTTTCAAAAAAATAAAAAGATCTTTAACCGAAAAATATTATTCTCGGAACAGTTTAATTTGTATCCAAAAAATACGAAATTTTCACCGAAAAAATACGAATTATCTACAACCTAGTTTAATTATTAGGTCCGAAAATAGGAATTTCTTACAAAAAAGTTAATTTTCAAACGAAAAGTTGAATTCTCAACCAAATAAATAAATTTAGTGACAAAAAGATTAATTTTATACAAAAAGGCGATTTTCTCGTACCAACTTTGAACCATGTATTTAGTTTAATTCTTAAGAAAAAAATAAGAATACTCAAACAAAAACTATAATGGTCGACACCTCAACAACAACAGCAACATGTTATTTCAAGAAAAAAGAGAGAGTTGAGTTCATGAGAAAATATAAATTTTCAACAAAAAGTTTGAGTTTTTAATCTAAAAATATGCATTTTTAAACAGAAAAAATGCGTTTTAACCAAGTAATTCACTTTTCTATAAAAAATACAGATTTTGAACAAAATCTTACAATTTCAATCAAAAAAAAATATATTTTTTATTAAAAATTGAATATTTAAATCTTGAGATAAAAAAATAAATTAAAAAAAAACATTTTTGGCACAATAGTTACATATTTAAACGACAAAAAATTATTTTCAAAGAAATAAGTACATTTTCAACCAAAAATGTAAAATCTCTACTAATAGACGGATTTTTGACTGACACGAATTATTCGTAAAATTTGTAAAAATTTGTTAAACCCAAGAAATACATTAGAATCATTATGATTCTTTTCGACATTTTTATAGATTTTAACACTGTATTCGCAAATAAAAATATTCTAAAACTGTATACACAATGTTATCCTTCTCATCTTTTTACATATATAAAGAAGTTTACAAATTACAGTCTTGTAGCAAAATGTTAAAAACAAAATTATTTACAATTATTAAGAAATCGTATCATAAAATATCACATTTTCGAAAAATTTAAATGCAATTCCAGTCTCAAATTTGTAGTCCTGGTTTTTACCGGTTTTCCGGTTAGTAGACATTCCCTTTAATTACGACTTTTAGCAGTTTATCCTTAAAAGAAAGAATCTAATTGATAAGAAAACTATAATATATTTTGTCGCAGTAAATATTTCAAATATTCCTAATGCAGGGAAGTCGCCTTTTTCCTTTGTTTCTCAACCCAAACTGCTAGATGCACTTCCCAGTTACCGTGTTTCCGGGGAAAAAGTTTCGAGAGTTCACCGCGAATCGAAACTGGACCAAATGCAAGTTGTGTTGTTGTGGGATTTGGCTTTTCGAGTTTGTGACTAACCGGAAAATGTGTAGCATAAAACTGGGGACAACACCCGGCGTTTCTGCTTTTCTTGCACCTCGCTTTTTGGCTCGAAACTCCTTCTAAAAGAATGAAAGTCAATTCCGACCTATTTGGCAACCTCAAGAGAGGAGATCTTCATTCATTCTGCCTATTTAACTTTTTCCGGTAATTATTAACACAATTTATTTTAGCAAGCTACTTTAAGTTTTTTTATAAGCCATAACATCGCGGAGAGCTGTTTCGTCAAGACTAACTTAAAAGTAAATTCAACCATTTTTTTTAATGCACAAACAGACCCGAAACGTAAAAAATATTATTTTCTCTTATTATGATAGATTAAATAGTTATTTGCTTGGATTAGGAATTAAAAATTGTGTCTTTTTCTTCCCATTATGAGTCAGATGTTACCCCATTTTATGCTTCATTATATTCTTCTTGAAATCCTATTTAATAAATTTCATATAAGTTACGTATAAAAAAGATGTCAAAATAGTTATAAAAATATCTTGCTTTTACAAATGGTAAAAATCAACCTCAAGTAGCATAAACTATATCGAAATGTACAAAAATGGTTTTGTTTCATATGATACATTAAACTATTTGTTTTTTTGAGAAAAGCATAAGTCGTCCTTACAAATCTGATGAAATGATATGTTGCAGAAAAATTGAAAAATCACATCTACGAATTAAAAAGCTACCCTTAAACAAATATTTAAAGTCTCTTCGCAGTAATTTGTAGGATTTCTGTTATACGAAAAATAAATCAAACAAATTCAAATTAAATATATTATTTGCCTCAATAAATAATGTTTCCGCCTCAAATTGTTCAAGGATTTGGGCACAGTTCATTCATTCCCATGTTTGAACTGAGAAGGGTGGCCTTTACAAAAAGAAACTTCGATATTATTATCATCTTTAAGTTTGGTAATTTGGTAAGACATCAGCTCTTAAATTTTACATTTTTTTGCCAGAAATCGTTAAAAAATGTTTATTTATCGGATATTTGAGTAAACTGGACTTTAGTGCATGCCAAGTTTGCATTTTCCATGATTGTCATTCTCTACGAGCCTCTCATCCTTCATGTCCCTTTTCGCATGCACTGCCGTTAGATTTAACTATTACTAGTTCGTAGAGGAATTAACCACGAGGATCCCTTTGTGCCAGTAGTAGATGGACACGGCATAGCTTTTAATGACTGTTTTACGAGCGATTCCTATCTGTGAAGATAGTCTTGTATGAATGTCGGCACACACCAATGCTCACGCAGAACATAACTATTTAACTCTTTATCACCATAAAATGCATTATGCTTCTCTAAAAGTGTAATAATTTACAATGATGAAATAATAGTGTCTATTGTCACGCCTTTCAAATATATTCTAAAACTATCCCTCACTTACAAAGAAAGAAAGAAAACGGAGAAAAGTGAAAAGTTTTGAAGAAGAAAATAGGATCAAAGAAAGTTTATACTGATATGTGTGATGAAAAAGAGAAAATTAAGTTTGAAGAAGAAGCGGAGAAGGTTAGGTAAAAATAAGAGGGGTTGCAGGTAGTAAATAGAGAGGGAAAAAGAAGAAAAAGAGTAAACCAGGATATTGATATAGTAGAATGGAAAAAAACATTTTCTGGGTTGTCCAGAAGCGGCAGAAAGGAAAGATAGAAAGGGACTAAAAGATGTTAGGAAAAAAGATAAGGAATAAGACATAACAGGGAAAGAAATAGTCAAGATTTCAGGAAAAATGAAAGTTGGAAAGGTACTTCTATTGAGAAAAGAGTTAGTTTATAATTATGGAAACAGAGGGTAGATATACCATATTAAAAAAGGAGGAGGTTAAAGATTATAGGGCAGTAAAGCTAATACTAAATTTGTATAAAGTATATGTTTAGCTTAGGTTAAAGAAAGCATTGTGTGTGGCAATATCTGTGGACTTACAGGCGGCGTTTGATTCATTGGCCCGATTTGAAATAAAAAAAGGGGATGAGAAAAGAAGTAATAAGGAGAGTTTTAGAAATGATTAGAAAAATGAAAACCACTCAATGGAGCAAATAAAGCGGATTAGATAAGAAGGAGCTGGGTTAGGAAAAAGATAATATATATACACTGGCCTACGCGAACCATATAGTTTTGGTATCAGAATATGAAGAAACTTAATTATAAGATTCGGGCTTAATTGGAAGATCTAAAAAATACATGCAAGAACACCTGTCGAGGTGTACCCCTACGATTTTCTTCAAATTTATGTATGTTGTAGCACATTAAAAACTAAGCGACACAGGTTTCTTTTTATCTGCGAAAAAAAATTTGTGAAGGGTGAAAAAACCCTTAGAATGACCCCTAAAAATTAGTTTTTTCAATTCCAACGTAAAGTAATCAATTTTTTCTTGTGAATCAATTGAATTTTATTTTACTTTGAATTTCGAATATGTGCAATAGGGTGGTCCTAACAAATGATGTTTGAATTCCAATGTGGACAACGGACTAAGTTGTTTATTTTGTGAACAAAATAACATTTTTTAAATCAAGTTATAATCGATTAATATTTAGAGGTCGTGTTTTTTATTTTGTTACTTTTTACTCAAGCTGTTGTACGATTTTTTCTTTTCAAAAATATTTTTACCATAAAAAATGGACCACCCTAATGTGTAGGGCATTGTGGCCATTCAAGGACGCCACCCCTGTGTTTTAGAGAGAAAAAACTAATATTAAAATTTTTTTATATTGAGGTTGATAACACCGGCGAAAAAACTATACTCTTAAAGTTAAGAGCAAATTGATGTTCACGTGCGTCAGCAATTTCTTGAATGAAATATAATGTCAGCGTATTTTTGGAAACCTATGGTAAGAAACCTTCGGGTGCGCGCTTAAAAAATCTGTTCGGAGTGCAAAAAACTGGAATTCGGCCTTTTAATTGTGATAGGGTAAACTATCCTTGCGTTAGTTCCACTTTTAAATTGCATACAATGCTTATTATTATTTGTTAATCAATACTTAAATTGATATGCAAAATTTTGTGTTACGTGTTGTTCTCACTTACCACACGGTATGGCAACGGGGTAAAAACAACCCCTTAATGTCACCCCCAAAAAGAGTTTTTCGATTGTCAGCTATAACCAGACACTTAATTTTGAAGAAGATCATTATCGAAACTATTACAATCATATCCGAGTTTGACTGTTTTTCTATATTTGATTTAAATGGTTCAATTTGCAATAAATAAACGGAAGAACACAGAAGGAGACTTTTTACAGTTAGGACAATTAATACAAAGCTGGGTCATGATTAAGGATTTAAAATATAATAAATAAAATAAGATGATAAGAAAGAAAGGTTTATTAAAGGGATAGCGAGAGAGCAGACGGATCAGTATTGGAAGATTTAGATTGGGTGACGATTTTAGGCGAGGATGTAAATAGTTGTAAGTAGTAAGGATAAAATCATTTTAATTGGGTAGTTGGTAAAATTGTAAGAAATAGTGGTCATGTGAGCCCTTAGGGGACACCTTACGAATAAAGAATAACTACCCCTAACTTCAGCCGATCTATACAAACATTAAAAAGAAACAAGGAATATTGTGGGAAAAATTAAAAACTTTAATTTAAATCAGAAAAACTTAGGTATGAAATTTCTTTACTCAGAAGAATATAATCACTTACCAGTATGGATTTGTGACAAAAGCAGAGCTTAAGTACAATGTATCTTTAAGTCGTCTAACATTCGTAAGAGAATGTGGGTTGAGAGGGTAAATGTAACTTTCGTCCTTTTGTCGTGTGCCAGTGACAAATAGCACAACCTTAACTTAACAGGAGACCTGGTAAACGAAGTGCTATTCGTGGTTTCGCGGTAATTAAAGTAGTTATAGGTACAGCCATTAGAGTAAATTAATTGGCTCTGATCTTTCTTTTAAAGATGTGTTTGAACCAAATTCTCCCTCGTCATGAATTACTGTAACAAAAAATCATTGCTGCGAGAAAATCTTCTGGCATTTAGATTTGTCCACATCACCCTACATAATTTATTGTTTATATAAAACTTGGCTATTATTTTTAAAACTTGACGATATTCAATTGTATTTACAGTTAAATAACCCTGACTTCCTGAAAACTAAACCGCGATCTCTGTACGATAATTTTTCCCTTGAAAAGGAAAAAATCAGAGAGGGAAAAAGATGAAAGTAAAGTGCTGTTTCTTTCCAGGAAATAAAGCTAAAGTAGAAGCAGGAAATGGGTGCGGGGGCATCGGCGAACGTGAAATGCCACGGGTAGAAACAGTGGGAATGCAGGGGACCGACAGAAGTAAAAAGTGAAGAAACACTGAAAATAGTCGTTAAAGTCGCATCGTAAATTATACGGGACTTCAGGGAGGACGGAGGGATGCTAACTTTACCCTCAAGATGTTTTCCGCCCTCTCAGTGGAAAGCTTGTGCGATCATTCGCCGGTCGTTGCGGCCATTAAGTAGAATTTTGACCACGTAACTCTAGCGAAACGAGTTCTTCGCTGCAAAGTTATAAATTCAATTGAATTTTCAATCTTGTTTTGTTTCTTCCCATAACGTTGCAAAACACAATTTTTAATGGTCTGTGCAGTAAATGCCAGGATAGCAAAACATTGCATACCTTTCGGATTATCAAGTTCAGATCAAAATTACCGAATTTTGCAGTTCCAGAAATAACTTTTAGACAAGTTTATATTAACACCTGTCGAGCAGGGTGGGTAGAATTTTTTTTAATCGCGAACAATTACATGCCTAAAAGTAGTGCATAAGGACCCCCATTAAGTCTATCAAATGTAAAATCGATCAAATAAAATCTGGGTAACGCACCTAAGAAAAAATATATTGAAAAAATCTTTATTTGGAGGGTTTTAGTTTTTTACATTAAAATTTGGTGTAACATTTTCTTATGTGTTTAGTCTTCTTATTTTTCCTTAAGTCGAAGATACTATTTTTCAAGACATAACTATGTTATAATATACCCCTGTAATTAACTTTTGAAAGTTTGAAACTCATAGAAAAAAGTAAGATATCTGAGGGATAAAAACAGGTGTAAAATTGGATTAAATCTTTCTAGTATTTCCAGTTTTAATCCCTGATAGATCTTGAATACTCTTGCGACTTTATTTTGATAACCTGAAAACCCTCAAATAATTAATAATAATAATTCATGTTTAAACAAATGGAATTTGTTTAAATAATTTTTTTTTCGAAAATTCGTTTTCTCCCTTTAAATTGATTACTATTAGTCTATTGGAATATTTATTAACATTGATTCATTATTTCTAATTGCCTAAACAAATGGAATTTGTTTAAATATTTTTTTTGAAAATTATTTTTTTTCTTAAAAATTATTACTATTGGTCTAGTGTATTATTTATTAACATAAGAACATTATTTAAAAAAAATTTGAAACAAATGAAATTTTTAAAATGATTTTTTAGTAAAACTTATTAATATTTCTCTAGTGGAATTATTGTCAACATTGTTTGACTAATTAAAAAAAAAAATTTTCATAAAAATTAATACTATTGGTCTAGAGAAATATTTAAAAACACTGGTTTATTAATTTTTAATTGCTTAAATAAATGGATTTTGTTTAAATATTCCCAAAAATTCGTTTTTTTTTTCTTAAAAATTATTACTATTCGTCTAGTGGATTATTTATTAACATTTTTTGGTTTACTTGTTTTGAATTTTTTAAATAGAAATTATTACTATTGATCTGGTGGAATATTTAACGACATTGTTTAATTAATTTTTAATTATTTAAACATAAGCCATTTGTGTAAAAAATGTTGTTTTTTTCAAAAATTCTTTGAACTGGCAGTTTATATACATTGAGTCACTTAAATTCATTTTGAAATATGTTTTAATTGTTGAAAAAATAAATTATTATTTATTTTCAACTAATAATACTATTC
The DNA here is from genome assembly GCA_010014905.2 of Druon quercuslanigerum. Lineage (NCBI taxonomy): Eukaryota > Metazoa > Arthropoda > Insecta > Hymenoptera > Cynipidae > Druon > Druon quercuslanigerum. Next base: position 1,599 of record JAAAKG020084800.1, on the reverse strand, counting down.
AAATAATAATTTGTTTACATAAATAAAAATTCATGAACCAATATTGATAAAAATTCCACTAGACCTCCAGCAATAATTTTTATTTTAAAAATTCGAAACGAAATTATTTAAACGAATTGAATTTCTTTGAATAATTAAAAATTAATAAAATAGTGTTAATAAATCCTCTATATAACCTAAAAGTAATCATTTTTATGGGAAAAAAACAATTTTCAAACAAAAATTTAAACAAATTCTATTTTTTTAAACAATAAAAAATTAAATAAACAATGTTATTAAATATTCTAATAGACTAATAGTAATAATTTTGTGAAGAAAAGCAATTAAACAAATCCATTTTTTTTAAATCATTAAAAATTAATTAACCAATCATAATAAATATTCCACTAAACCAATATTAATAATTATAAGTAAAAAAAATCAGAATACAATGCTCAAAAGGTCGAGTTAATGAAGAATTGATATTTTTGGTTTTGAGGGTAGTTTTCAGCTACTCGTGACGGTGTGTTAGGGATGTCAAACCCATATGTCTAATACATGAAATTCTTCACTGGATAATTCTCTACTAGCTCCTGTACTTTCCCGTCACATTTTTTCAAACATTAAAAAATTATTCCAAAAACTCAAAAAAGTAACTTTCAGTCAACACCGGCACTTGTTAAAATCAGAATTAAAATGAATAAATACAAAATAGGGAATTTCTTTTTTCAGATTTGAGTAAAATGGGGGGGGGGGGGGATCGTTGCCATCTAAAAAAAAGAAGCGTTTTTGAGCCACCATACTCTACACGCTCCCCAAAAATTTTAAAAACTGAATTTTAATTGAACCTTAGGAATATGCAAATAATTTTTTAAACGTATTTTCCTCACCCATATTGTTTGTGATTCCTAAAATTATTTTTTTACCCATCCTGTTGTCGAGCGGTTGCTGTTATACGTTTTATTGACAGCCATAAATGTCAATCATGTACAACTACACATGTACATTAAAGCAACATTGCCCTGGATATTAATTTTTTTCCGAAAGTGATTTTATAGATTTACCTGGTTCAGACTCTTAGACTTATGAATGGCTCACATATACAACTTCCTGGGATTGATAGGAAATCTCATTTTAAAAAATCTTATTTAAAATCCCATTTACTACATTTCCAACAAAATGCTTAAACCAAAAAATGAATTTTCAATCAAACAATTCAATACGTGCCTAAAAAATAAAACTTTTGAAACAAAAAGTTGGTCTTTTGAGTAAAAAATATAATTTTTTAACCAGACATGGAATCTTTAAATTTTTTGTACAAAAATAATGTTTAACTATAAAACAAAAAGAATTTTCAAAGAGTAGTTAAATGTTTCATAAAGAAGAATTTTCGACTAAAAAAAAGAATTTTTAACTAAAAATGGAAAATAAAATCTTTAACTTGTATTGGGTTAGTTTAGTTTTCAATAAAAAAATTAATTCGCTACCAAAAAAAAATAATTTTTTATAAAATATTTTAATCATCCACTATAAAGATAAACCTTTAACTAAAATGATGAATCTTCAACAAAAAAATATGACTTTTTAACTAAGGTGCTTAATTTTCAACAAAATAAGATA
>JAAAKG020084789.1:0-16623 GCA_010014905.2 Druon quercuslanigerum | reverse complement strand
CATGTTTAGAAAGAGAAAAAATCTTACAAGTATAAAGGATGCCATCGTCATCCAGCTTGTAAGGAGGTTGTGAAGAAAATTTTCTTGTCTCCCGTAGCTCAGTTGGTAAGAGCATCAGACCGGAAATATGAAGGTCCTGGTTTCAGATCCCAGCGGAGATAGAGACATTTTTTTCACGATCTTAAGATTTATCAATATTTTAATAATATTGATATAGACCAGTAGACTAACAACATGAACATCTCAAATTAGTAATTAAATATTTCCTGGTCGATAAACCTGAGATCAACAATTAGAATAGGAATCCATGTTTAGAAAGAGAAAAAATCTTACAAGTATAAAGGATGCCATCGTCATCCAGCTTGTAAGGAGGTTGTGAAGAAAATTTTCTTGTCTCCCGTAGCTCAGTTGGTAAGAGCATCAGACCGGAAATATGAAGGTCCTGGTTTCAGATCCCAGCGGAGATAGAGACATTTTTTTCACGATCTTAAGATTTAGCAATATTTTAATAATATTGATATAGACCAGTAGACAAACCAAATTAACATCTGAAATTAATAATTAGGATTTAATATTTTTAGTGAGTGACCAAATGTGAGTTGTTATTTTTTTTGCCGAAATCTTTTACTTGAATGTATTTTGTTTAAAGTTTAATTTTTGTATTTTAAGACCACCTGAATCCGAAAAGTAAGTTTTTACGATGGCGTTTGTCTGTCTGCATGTCCGTCCGTCCAGATGTCCGTCCGTAAACACGTTAACTTTCGAAAAAATGAACAAATCCAATGGATATTCGGCACCCTTTTTTAGGTCCTAAAAAAAAGAACGAGTTCGTTAACCAGCAGTCTTGGATAAAAACTCAAAAAATTGAGCCCATTTTGAAAATTTTTGAGACCACTTTTTTCTGAATTTGAAAATTCCATAGACAGATATTTATAGTGCTTAAAAAGACTAGCAATTTATTCTTGTAACTTTTATTTTTTTTAAACAGTCTCGTTATAGCATTTTCAAAATTTTTTAAATTAATGGAAAATAAAAATTTTAAGCGATACAACGCACTATATGAAAGAAAGTCTAGAGAAGAAAGACATTGCTTTTTGAAAGCCCTACAAGCTTGTTATAACAAATTTTTTTTATTTTCTCGAAAAATCGAAAATTCTAATTGTTCTTGCAAGAAAAATAATAAAAAGTCAAAAATTCAATTTTTTTGTTCCAACTATTCAAATTGTGATCCTAAAAAAAATCCACAAGTTCCTGAATAATCACTTCTTGATAGGACGCGTACTTTTTATTTTATTAGTTAAAAAAAATGTTGGGAATAAAAAAAGTAAAAAAAAATTGTGGATAAATGACAAAAGTTACAAAAAAAATATATGTAAAAAAAATTGTTTACCCAAAAAAGCGGTACAAATTTGTAATAATTTTTTAGATTCTCATCATTTCTGATTAAGAAAATATTAGAATTGCCCGAAATTTGAACCAATTATTATTTTGAAACCAAACGACCCAAATACGAAAAAAAGTCTCTAAGAAAATTCGAGCTTTTCAAAAATCCTACAACATGTCTTTTAAACGTTTTCCAATGGGACACTTAACTTTTATTTTATCATAAGTAATATGCAGAAAATCAAAAAATTGAATACTAAGTCAAAAGACGCGAGATACGTGCAAAATGTAATTCAATAGAATTTAAGTAGAATTAAAAAATTAATTGATTCTAGTTGAATTATCATAATTTTAGTATTAAATTTACCTCTTTGGTTAACTATTGAACAATTTTGGTACGAATTCGTTTTCTTTTAGTACAAAATTATTATTTTTTTAATTTTAAATTTAACATTTTTGGTCGAAAATTTAACTATTTGGGTAAAAATGCGTCTATTTTGTCGAAAATTAATTTTTTTTAAATTTATTTTTAAACGGAATCTTTGTTAAGTTCAGTAATAATTTTTTTATAGTTAAAAAACAATTCGTTTACTTAGAAATTGATGCTCTGAGATGAAAATTTATATATTTGGTGAAATTTGAACTCTTTTGTCACAAAAACTTTCTTTATGAGTTAAAAATGTATTTTTTAATTGAAAATTTAATAATTACAGTTAATTTAACATAGTCTGTAATAAAATAATGTTTCAAAATTATTTGGTTTTTTGTTTACAATTTCTGTTCAGAATTGACTTTCACTTAAATATTATCTGCTTTGAAGCTCAAAATATTTGGTTAAAAATTATTATTTTTTAGTTAAGAATCACCCACTTCGTTAAAATATGCATATGTTCCATTTATCATTTAACTGTTTGTCTAACTGCTCATATAATTTCTGGAAAATGCAATAGGTTTTACAAATGCAATTTAAAATTTTATGAATCAGACTCAAGAGCTTTGGTAGATTGCTTTCAACGCCGCCTCTCGAAACTTTATGGCCTTTAGAGCGAATAATTAAAATATTGTATTTTCAATATTAGTTTACTTGAAAAAATGGGAATTCCGAACAAGGGATTTGCAGGAAAGTAGGGGAAGGACTGTGAAGCTTGATCTAGTATTTTAAGCAGTAAAATTAACCTAATTATATTTCTTTTTGCAGAATTAAGTTCACAGTACAATATAAAAACACTTAAAAAAGGCCACGTGTATCTTCCAGATAACCAGGGCATCTATTACGGTACAAGTAATGGAATAAAAAATATATACGATTTGCACGGTCAAGCAGCTTCTGGGCTAGTAGATAGGGGGGGGGGGCGCGTCAGAAAATTATAACAGAGTAAGCATACCGCGTGCATTAATGGTTTACGGCTACCAAGTTAAGGCGACCGAGCAGGGTTTTACCACGTGGAGGCCAGATGACACAAGCAAATATCAAGTCCATTTTGGCTTACCGCTGTAATAGAAGAATAATTGACATTTCCGACTGCATACCTTTTTGCATGTCGACAGCCGCCCTCGCTCAAGGAGAAACCAATAGTTACTTTTTTCCCACTGTGACATAATACAACAAAATAATATTAATCAACAGCGATTTTGACAATTAATAGACATAATGTATATTTAAACTATTTCATAGTATAAGAAAACCGGGTATATTGATATATTGGTCACACGAAATTATTTAGAAATTATTAAACGGATTAGTGGTTACATGGCCCATCAGCAGCGCCACCTACTTTACAGCAGTTGAGCTTAGGCTTGGCACAGTTGTTATATCGATTTTAGCGCAGTGGACTTCTTTATTATTTTTGGGATTTTAGAATGCAAGAGTTTGCTTAAGATATCAGCACTCTTTTATCAAGAAATCACTCTGTGCTGTCGATAAATAACATTCGATTACTTTCCTAGCTAACTGAATTAACAAATGCATTTTTCAGCCAAGTCTAACGTTAAAAAGTCGGTTTATTTAGCATGATTAGCCTTTAAAAAATAATGTTCAAACGTTTTTTTTTAAACCTGGAGAACGATCTACTGTTGTTATCGTGTTTACTAATTTTAAAGACCAATTTTTTTCCTTACACTCGTATCTAAAATTGAGTAATTAATGGGAATAATAATGGCGGAACTTCATCGACGCTTTTAGAAAAAGTTTAAATATTAGTTAGTATCAGTTTTTTACGTTGAAAACCACAAGTTTTTAACTTTAGAATTAGCCGAAAAATGGATTTCTTAATGAAACTCTCATGCTAGACCGCTATCCCCTAGCGTAGAGGTCCCCCCTGGTGAAAAGTCTGGTTCTTGAGTTGGTTGACGGAATTCGAGCTGGTTGACTGGCTGCCCGAACGGAATTAATACGACGATCCGTGTTGACATGCCAAAATGAAACCCTCCGTGCTCAACTTTAATCCGGGTGATTTTAGTAAAACACAAGTTAGCTGACGCAACATTGACTGATCCTCCAGATTTCTGTAGAAGATGTCGTGCATCCTGTGATCGTGGCGCTGTTTCCGAAAGTTTTCCTCCTTGTGATTTCTGAATCAGGGCTCGCAGGCTTGAGTACTCGAGATAGCTCAGATTTGAGGAATTTTGCTCACCCCTAATACTTCAAATGCATGCTTTTGCTTTTCTGCATAACCTTTCGTGTCCCGATATAAAGCGATCTAAACTAGCTCTTCGTCCATGGAACCACTCCAAGTGAATTGTGTACTACCGCAACGGAAAGCATGTTCGTTGCAGATACTTTTTTCTTCGTTGGCAGTTAGCAAACCAACTCTGCTGGATGAGAGGTTTATATCTGCGTCGGGGAGTATCTCTTATAGAAATCACATCCTACATGCGGGTCTTTGTGGCACGCCCAGGTATGTATAAGTCTCTCTAGCGCAAAGGTGTTGTACAGCGCTTCTATCGACGAGCTCAGGGTCTTCAGAGACGCCATTAAGTTTCCTTGCTTCAAATAAATATTGGCGCATTTCTTTTACCCAAATTTCATTCCTATTTCCTCAGTGTATCGTTCGACAATCCCTAGAACTGGATGGAGTTGCTCTTTATTTTTAACACAGATCTTAAAGTCATATATGTAAAATACATGAGTGACCTTGTGCTTCTGTTCTGCACAAGATCTTCACAAGATTTCTTCTCAAGGAGATAGTGAATCTAGTTTTACAAATTGGCGTCTGTCTGTCTATGCACCTTATTATTAGCGTAAGAACCTTTAAGCTTTTTAAAAGGCAGATGATAAGTTTATCGGAGGTCAAATCGAAAGCTTTCCGGCAACCAATTTAGGCCATCGGCAGGTCACGCTGGTAGAATGCTGCATCTTTATAATATTATAATTTTAATTGAATTATATTGAACCAAATGCATGATTTGGAAATGAACTTGGGCGACGGGCACCGCTCAGCCCAGCTACAGGGCGTAATTGAGGAAATAGTGGGGCAAGTTTTACTCCACATAGGAGGAGTGGGGTCGCGCATTGGCAGTGAGCGGGACACTGAACATGAATGTTTAGGGGCAGCTCAGAGATTATTTGAATCGCCACGAATAGTATGGGGAGGCAAGTTAGCATTGGGCCCCTTGTGTGTCACCCTCTTCCGTCATCTTCTGGGGCTACTAGCGATCATACGTTCGTCACTTTTGGGCTATAGTGGGGTCCGGGACACCGAACATATTCCTAACTACTACGGAGGCGTACCACGACGCCCCACTTCTTGTTTTGGGCACTATGAGAATGCACAATTGGCCTTAATAGCCAATCATATTTGGAATTAGCGATCTAACATGCAATACACCCTTAAAAATCTGAATACGAGATGAGTTGACTGTCCGTTCGTGTCATCTTTAGGATTCGGGCTAATCCGAACTCAGAAACTCAAATTGAAGTAAACTTTAATTATTCAATTTCAACTCTTGAAGCAGGGAGGAAGACCTCCCTATCCTCAGTCGCTTAATTGAATATGGGAACTGATCTTCGCACCCATTCTTTAAAAACGCTCTCTCTTTTCAAATTTAATCAATCTTTCAAGGCTGAACTTACTGGACTTTCAGATATTCGCGGCACGAAGGGGCTACTCAGTAAAAATTCTTCTGAAACTAAACCTGATCGTCAATCAGGGTTTTGTACCAACTGCAGACCCTATGTCAGTATAGAGATAGGGGTTACTAAAATCCATTCACTGGTAGACACAGAGTCATCGAGAAAGTATCTGGGATCAACGGTTGGTGGACAAGGTTATCACCACGGATATGAGACCACACGTATTTGCTTATCTAGACGACGTAATGGTCGCAGCTGAAACCTTTGACGAGCACTTTTACTGTTTGAAGCGGACTATTACACGCTTGAATGATGCAGGTCTAAAGCTCAGCCCAAACAAGTGCAAGTTCTGTCAAGCGGAAGTCAACTTTCTGCAATTCAAGGTAAATAAAGATGGGTTGTTGGTAGATGACGACAACGCCCCCCTTCCCTATAATTAAATAACCTCGAGCCAGACACGTTAAATAAGTTTTCTAGGGAACACGAGCAGAAAGATTCGTTTCAGACTCTGAGAGCGGCCTTGATCTCATCGCCTGTTTTGGCGTACCCTGAATTCAACATGACATACTGCGTTAAAACGAACGCTAGTGACTTTGGTTTGGGCGTGGTCATCACACCAGTCCACGCGAAGTAAGAGCGTGTGATCGGATACACCAGCCGAGTAATATCTTAGACGAAACTAAACTACTAGACAACCGTGAAGGAGTAGTAAAGCCTTAGTAAAGGTTATCAGAAAGTTTATGTACTATCTCGAGGGGTATCACTTTACAGTGGTCACTGACCACAGTAGCCTCCGATGGCTGTGAACCCTCAAATATCCAACCTGCAGATTGGCTCGCTGAGCGTTAGATCTTCTAGAATATAGTTTCGAAATTTATCATCGAAAAGGATCTATGCACCAAATGCCGGATACACTAATTCGTATGTTCAAAGATGGAGAAATCGACCATATTGCAGCCATGATGCCTGTCGAGGATAAGTAGTACGCCAGACGGCGTGAGGCTGCGGTAAAGTCACCAGGAAAGTACCACGGTTGGAAGGTGATAAACGGTGAGCTCCTAAAATACCGAAATACCGAAGAACCTCCAGTCAGACCTGGTGAAGGAGGTGCATTGCTCTCCAGAAGGTGGAAATGTAGGTCGGGACAAGACCTCCTATCGTGCAAAAATTCTTTATTATTAGCCTAACATGTTCAAGGACATCACGTTGGTTGTTAGAAATTGTGAGATATGCAAGCTAAATAAACCTGAGCTAGTCCAATCACAAGGGATGATGACCCAATGAATAGTCAGTCCCGGAGGCGTGGACAGTCGTGGAAACCTATATCTGGTCATATTCCAGGACTTATTTTCTAAATGGATCGAGTTAACGGAAGTTTCCAAAGACCTCAGCAAGTAGTTTTTTTTTAATTGCCAATGTACAATAAATCGTTGACTTTAAAAACTGTAAGCGTGATAAAAATAGCTATTTCTCACTTCTACCGGCAAGATACAATTTTCAGTGAGTTTGATTTTTTGCACTTTTACAAAAAAAGTTAATAACCATGAAATCAGTCTACTTTAGACGCTGTCGACAAAATTTGATTTTCAGCTTCAGAGGGTCTTAAAACGTACAAATCAGTTTGAAAGCTATGTTGGTAAATTTCTAAAAATTCTAATACTTTCTCAATCATAGATGACGGAATGCTTAAATGATGAATTTTTAACCAAAAATTAAGTGATTTTCCATTTTAAGTTGAAAAATTAACGTTCTTTTTCCAAGGCACATGGAATACATTTTATTCAGAATCGTCAATATCAGGTACATTCGAGCAAGTGAATAAAACGTAATAAAGACGATTGCATCAACAATTTATTATTATTTAGAATCATATTCATATTTTCACTTGTTCGAATGAAAAGTTTATATCTTCGAGAAACCAAATGAAGTAAGATTTAACTGGGTTTTAAAAACTTTATTTTTCAAAAATTAATCCTCTCTGTTAAAAAATGATCTTTTTCATTGAATTTAAAAAATTTAAGTTTACTACGATTTACCATTTAAGTTGAAATTTCATCCCCTTGGTTGAAAATTTGACCATATTGTTAAAAATCCGTTTTTTTAAATAATTTTTTTAACTCAAAATATAACTACTCCGTTTTTTAAATTATGATATTTTTTATTTAAATTGGTTTCAGAGTCAACTATATTCTTGAAAATTTGTATTTTTTTGTAGAAATTAACTGCTTTTTTTTCCAAATTCATCTCGTTGGTTGACAGTGCAATTATTTTATTTTTTAAAAATTAATCGGCTCTGTTAAAAATTGACCTTCTTGGTTGAATGTTGAAAATTCATGTTTTCTAGGATTCACCATTTAAGTTAAAATTTCTTTTTTTTTTTTGAAATTTGGACTATTTTGTCCGAAATCCATTTTTTAAATAATTCTTCTAATTAAAAATATAACTACTCCATATATTTTTGTAATTATGATATTTTTCAATGAAATTTGTCTGTTTTAATTGAAGTTAACTGCTTCTTATGAAGAATTGTCTTTTGAATTAAAAATTTGACAATTACTTAGAAATTTAAAATATTTGATTCAAATTTAACTTTTTCCATTTAAACCATTGTCAAGATTTTGATTAAAAATTCATTTTTTTAACCAGAAATTCAACTTGATTAAAAGTGGATCTATTTGGTTAAAAATGAATCCTTTTTGTTGAAAGACTCAATCATTTGATTGAAATTAAACTTCATCGTTAAAAATAATTTTATTTTAATATTTAGATCTTCGGTTTACTTTTTAACAATTAAACATTATTTTTGTACTTTTAACTATTTTTGGAAAAATTAATCTTGTTGGTTGAAAATTTAACTATATTTTTAAAATTAAAGCTTTTTTGATTAAAATTGCAACTTCATGGTTGAAAGTAAAACAAATTTGGTACAAATATATTTTTTATCAAGACTCACCTTCTTGACGAAAAATTTATCACGCTTCTTGAAACTTTTCTACATTAAAATCCATTGTTTAATTTAAGAAATTAAATTCAGTGTGATTACTTTTAAAATTTCTGCTGACAAATACTTCGTATTTTTAAATAAAATTTAGTGTAGAATAAAACAGTTAACATTAAAAAAATGAATGCTCAATAAAAACTGGTTTTTATTTTCTTTCGGCGTGATAAGAAACTGCAGTAAAAATATCTCTATTTTTAAATTATTTGAAAAGTACATAAAAGTTATAAGTTTGTTTTTCAAAAATTTCTAATCTCTGTCCAAGTCATGCTCTGCGGCGGCGAAACCGATTTACGAAGGCAGAAAAGGACAGCAGAGGATGCATTTTTCGAAGAAGAGGAAGGTGGCTTGCACGGACCTGGAATATCAGACTACGTTTTTCGTAATTGTGGAAGTCCTACAAGGCGAAATAATTGAGTTTTTTCTTATTTTTCATTTTTTTTACGTTTGTAGTCATAACAATGCGGAATAGTATATTTTTAGATTTTTAATTCATTTCTGTGCACGCTAGGTCTTTCACAGTTGGGACAAGTCACCGCCGACCTCCTGCCATTGTTCCATGCCCTCACGCCCCTTTTCATGTAACGACCCAAAAATTTTTTTAAATGTTCAATAAAAATAATTTTACAAGTGCGCAAAAATTTAAACCTTCTACCTTTTTTACTTTCCTAAAAAAGAAATTGCGGAAAAAACACCAGGATTTCGGGCCAACAAGGTAGAAACCCCCCTTAATAAAAAATAATGTCCAAAGAATGTATGATTTTTTTTCCTAAAATTATTTATTCCTGTCGAAAGGACACCTTTGGTCATTGTCAACATTTTTGCGACAAAATTCTTTGCAGTTTTGATATAAAACTTAATCAGAAATAAAACTCTCTACCTTAGACGCCATTGTAAAAACTTGGTTTTCAGCTTCAAAGGGTCTGAAGAACGTGGAGAGCATTTGAAAAACTATGGTGTGAAATTTCTGACAATTATAATACTTTTTTAACCATAAATTATGGAAATTTATAATTATTTACTTTTTAACTGAAAATTAAATTATTTAAATTTTCCGTTAAACAAGTAATTGTTTAATCAAACAGATGAATTTTCTACTGCGTTCTTTTTTTAACGACATTTAGAAATTCTGCAAAGTAAATAAAGTTTAACACGGATTTCATATTAGCCACATTAAGCGAATGAATTCAAAATCACAGATATAATTGTTTAAACAATGTATTATTATTTTTAAACAAATTTCTTTAAATAACTTTAGAAATAGACGTTTTATCTAAAATGTTTAATTTTTAACTTCTTTTTAACTTTATAAGTAGCGATATAATAATCGTTAGATAATAATTGATTACTCTGTAAATGCATAATTGTTTAACAAATTTTTTATGTTTACAAATATTTTATCTCAGTGTAATGCTAAAAAATTTCGACTTCTTTAAGTCTTCGGCATTTTCTTTTTAGTAATGCAAAAATGAAGAATTTTATTATTGTTTAGAAAAAAGTCTGAGAGTAACTTCATTATAAAAAATTTGTATTTAATATGTTTCATGTAAAGAAATGTAAAAAGTTTTTCACAAATTAAAACAGTTTACGAAAAAGTAGAAAATCGGGTCTGATCAGGTATTTGGGAAAATATTCTTAAATTTGGAAGGCATTATATTTATTTAAATTTGTATCCTTTATTTAAAAGAAAATTTGCAATCTTAATTCAATTTTTATTAATAATAGCTTATTTCATTCCCTGAACGATTATTTATTATTTGTAACATTTTTTACATAGATTATTTTAATTAATTATAGTAAATGGGCTAAACTGAGCAATATATTTTAAAATACAAACTCTAAGATTTGAAACCTTTTTGAATGCTATTTTAAACAATACTTTAAAATCATAAATTTAAAAACATTATTATTCTCTTCAAAGGTGTCTACATATTCTCCATTTTGCACATTTTATTGATTGTGACAACTTTAATTCTAAAAAATATATTTTTGAAATTTTTGCGAAATCTTTTTAATATTTTTCAAATTGTTAAACCATTAATTCTAGTCGCTATCTCGTTCGTTCACTTAATTATGTCATTACAATTTATAGGTTTCCAGAATAGACTGGACAGGAGTTGTTCAATAATTTATTTATTTATTTCTATTAATGCATTAACGTTAAATATTGTAATGGAAATGCATTATAATTTTTAAATCATACATTTTTGACAAAATGCATGAAATTATAAACTTTAGAACAGATACTAAATAAAAAAACTTGAACGTTTTATACGTTTACATCTTCGTGAGAAGTTATGAGTTTTATGAAAAATTTTACATCGCCTGTCTTCATGAAATCTCCAGGTACCAAGATTTCCTGCGTAAGAAGGTCAGTCAGTCAGTCAGTCAGTCAGTCAGTCAATCAGTCAGTCAGTCAGTCAGTCAGTCAGTCAGTCAGTCAGTCAGTCAGTCAGTCAGTCAGTCAGTCAGTCAGTCATTTAGTCAGTCAGTCAGTCAATCAGTCAGTCAGACAGTCAGTCAATCAGTTAATAAGTCAGTGAGTCAGAGTATAACAGATCTGAAAGGTTTTCATTCAACAAATGCATTATTTGGACACCTGTGGTCAGTCGTTCAGTCAGTCAGTCAGCACGTAAGTCAGTTAATTAATCAGTCAGTCAGTCTCACTGTCAGTCAGTCTCTTTGTCAGTCAGGATGTCAGTTAGCCAGTAAGTTAGCTAGTCAGTCAGATAATCATTCAGGCAATATTTTTACTCAAAGTATAATGAATTTGAAGGGTTTTAATTTATTCTTATTAGTATCTGCATTAATTTCATTTAAAAGAATTCATTCTATTTTTATGCGAAAATTTCCTTTTTTTAGAGATGTTAAAATTTTATGCATGACGCAGCCTCATTTTAATTTAAAAACATAGCCTTCTAATTCTCTAAACAAAGTTAAGGAAAATTAGATGTTTCTATAATCTTAAAATTTTAGAGGCTCAATGGTGATTATGAATTAATTACGCATATTCGGTATCCTAAGCTTCGTATTTATGCAGGAAATAAGAGGGAACTTGAAAGTCTGCGAAATTGTATTTTTATTTTATCTTATATATAGAAGAGAAAATTTATATTGTCAATTATTTTTTAATAATATGCAATAATTACTTCGTAACATTTTGCTAACACTCTATAATTTCTGAACTTTCTTACATTTTCAAAGAGATAAAAAACATTAAATTATGTGAAATTTCTGGGAAATTTTTAAATGATTGCTTTGTAATTAATTCTATGAATAAATTTGAAAAAATGTCATAAAATATTTTTTTCTGATTTCCTAAAATTTTTAAAAAGCTTTTAAAACATTTAAAATATAAAAATATACTTGAAATTCGTTTCGATTCTTTAAGAATTTCGTAAGGTTTCATTAAAATGAACAATTTTTTTTTTAATTCCTACAAAAATTGTACATAGTTTCTTATGGCGAAACATTAATTTTAACAGAATACCTAAAGAGAAAAATAAAAAAATGTTTTTAATCATATCAATCAAATTCCTAATATTTCGAAAAAGAATGCAGCAGATTTTAAAGCTAAATTTTGCAATTTGATAATAATGAAAATTAGAAATGGAAATCCTAGAACAGAATTAATATTATCAACTTCATCTAATTTTAACCACAAAAGAAAGTTAAAATTAAAGCTTCAATTAATAGACACAACCAACATCTTTCCATTCTTTATTAAACGAATCAAGTGTGTCTAACCTTTACCGACTCTTTCTACTCAAACGAAGGCATTCGGTCGTGAAGTGATAGGTACCCGTTTCTAATCAGACTGTTTACTTACATTTCAGCAACGCGTTTATTCAATTAATGATTAATAAAGATGCAGTAATGCAATATAGTGACCAATAAAGTGACCTAAACCAGCTACAAAAAGCTGATAGGGAATTTTTATAAAAAAAGCCCTCGAGAAAACACAAAGGTGAAATGATTCTAACTTTCGTGGTCATGTGGCATAAGTTGCAGCAGTCTCGCCTCTACCGTTTTTTCTACTGCACGCTGAACGCAATTGTCAGTCAGTAATCAAGCGTGATTATAGTCAGACCCTCTATGTGAGCGACCCTACACTGAGACCGTCTAGTCATTAAAGTCTTTTTCTACTGAAAGAACAAGGATATTCGCGGACAGTAATCTACTGAAATATAGTCAGGCAATCCACTTGAATTGCAACAAACATTACGTAATCGCTCCTAAAAGTTACACAAAATACAAGAATTTTTAAATAAAAAAGATAATTTGTTACAAAATAGTTTAATTCTTAGCCAAATGAATAAATTTGCAAATAAACCAAAAAAGATTTAAAAATAGAAGAATTGCATGCTTCATCCGAAGAGTTTAATTTTTGACCAAATAAAATTATTTTTTAATAAAATAGTTCAATCTGAAATCTACTAAAGTTTTTTTTTGTATATCCTATATACTTATTTGAAATTTTATGAAATCGTTTACAGTTTTTTGAAATAATTTGCAATTTTCTATTAAAATTAATTTTTTAAAGTTAAGTATCATTTTCATTTTCTGAAATAAAAATTTTTTATTTTTCTGAAAAATTTGGAGATTCTTAAAACTCTTTTGAATTTGTATACAAATCTTTAACAATCCACAGCTTGCTTACAATTTTTTGAAATGTTTTAAATCAAAATTTTTTGCGAATGATTTACATTACATTTTTTTCTGAAAAGAAATTATTTTCTATCTTGTGGAATAATATCTGCACTGATTGATGGTAACCATCTCTGATGATAATGCAGATTCCTTTAAATTATATACTTTCTACATATCTGTAAAACGATTTATATTTAGCCTAAACACAAAAAAAAATCTGTGTGTATTTTCAAACCTTCTAAATATCTTCCAGCATATTTATTTTTCATAAAATTTAAAAAAGTAATTAATAAAATAATTGCCTGAATAGCCTCCGTATTTTTTTGTGAGATATTTTGAATTCTTTAAAACTTAGAATTAATAGCAGAATGATTAATTTTTTATTCGAAGCCATTGAGTAGGAAATTATACAGAGAAGGTATTATTTTTTCACATTTGTGAAAAAATTATTTTAGTGAATGGAAATTACTTACACATTGAGAGGTAATAATTTTTTTTGCCTAATTTTTTAACCTAGTTTAAAATTTACGTGACGGTTTTACCCAAATATTTGGATTGGAGAAATTGCGGGGTAGGGCGGAACCCCTTAAACTTATCTGATCAAAAACAGAAATACACATTTTTTTCTGTAAACCTTGCGAGATAAAAAAGAAGGTTAAAGCAGTTAAAAAAATCAAATCGATTGTTATAATTTTTTTCGTCTAATTTTGTAATCTATTTTAGAGTTTACGTAACGGTTTTACCCACAGATTTGTATCGGAGAAATTGCGGCGTAGGGCGAAAGCTCTTAAGCTTGTCTGATCAAAAACAGACATACACATTTTTTCCGTACAGCTTGCAAGATGAAAAAGGAGGAGAAGTGAGAGGAAGCGAGACAAGATAAATTAGATGAAGTGAGAGGAGGGTGAATGCGCGTCGAGGCGGGGGAACAGGGAAATGTAAAGTTGGGGAAGTAAAGTGGATAAAAAGCAGGAGTCAAAAAGGAGATTAAGGGGATACAGGGAAGATAAAGCCTGCAGGCAAGGGGAAAAGAGCGAAAATGATTATAGTTTTGGTTGAGTAGCAGACGGGAAGTCAGAAGGGGAAGACGGGAGTAGGGGATTATGGAAAAGAGAAAACGAAGGAGAATTATTGGAAACAGCAGGGAAATAAATTGGTTAATAAGAGATTGGAATGTAGGGGAAGTGAGAAAAAAGCAAGGAGAGGGAAAATAATGGAACTGAAGGAAGGCGAAGTGAGGGTTGGAGAAGTAAAGTAGGGAAACGGGAATAGGAGCGGTTAAGTCTCAACTGGGGAAGCAAGGGATAAGAGAGTAGAGGAAATGAGCACAGGTTAAGGGACGTAGGCAAAGTCAGAGGTGGGTGAATGAGGGTCAATGTTTGTAAATAAAGGAATGGAAAAGAGGGTGAGTTAGAGAAAACGAGGGAAAATAAAGTACAGGAAGTAAGATAAGGGGAAGTAAGGGGATGTGAGAACGTAAGAAGTAGAGGTGGTGCCAAGTAGGGGAACTAAGAGAAAATAAGGTCAAATAGAGGAAAGGATTATGATTGAGAGAAAGTTGGAGAAGGAAAGATAGGGCTGGGGATAGGAAGTAAGGATGCAAGTAGTTGTGGGGAAGGGTTTGCGTAGGGCGATGTGAATTATTATGAGTTCATATCATGTCACATGCGGCAAGTCTCTCTGCGGCATGTCACATCAGTGGCATGTCATATCGGTGGCATCTCTATCCAGCGTCCTCTCACCAGTGGAAAGGGATTCGACCAAAATTATTTCTGTGGCCAAATATAGGTGTGCCTTAGCGCCCTCACCAGACATTGAAAAAGGGGTAGGGGTGTGACCTTACAGTATTTATGTGATCAGTCACAGGGATGCCTTCACACCCCCAGCGACATTTGAAAAAGGGTAGGAGAGTAACCTTACAATACTCCTGTGACCAGTCACAGGGATGCGGTGAGGGATGCCGCAAGAATTTAAATTTCACTGTGAGAAATTTCGCGCGGGATAGAATCCGCTACGTAGAGATGCCGCAGATGTGACATGCCGCAGATGTCACATGTCGCAGAAGTGACATGCTTCAGGTGTGACTTGCTGCAGAGAGACTTGCCGCATGTAACCTGACAAAATTCTAGAAGAATGTGACTCTTATGAGTTGAATGACAGTTGGAACAGGAAAGATACAAAAACGGTTAAAAAGAATATCAAGGACTTTTGGATAAACTCAAACTGAAGTTTAATTTTAATTTTTTTTGCTTTAAAATTACATTTTTAAATGCAAATTTGACTATCCTGTTTAAGTTCAAAATGTATTTGTTTCAGGTAAACATTTACCTATTTTCTTGAAACTCCGTCTTTTTTGATAAACCTTAACGCCCTTAGTAGAGAATATATATTTTATGTTAAAAATTGCTTGAGTTTTTTTCGACTGTTTATTTTATTTACTGAAAATTTAAGTATTCTAGTATCAGGACAAGAACCATAATTTTAGTCTCACATTTGCTTCTGTAACTGAAAATTTTAACACACGATTCGGGTGTAACTTTTTTTATAGAAAAGGAATCATCTGCGTTTAAAATTTAACTAATCAGTTGGAAAAATTGTTTCTTTTTTATTAAAAATTTATTTTTCTATCAACTGAAGATTTAAGTACTCCATTATCTACAAAAAATATCAATCCTAAAAAAATAAAAAAGTATTATTTTTATTTTAAATTCATTTTAAACTAAAAGGCATAACCAATAAACAGATAAATTTTCAAACAAAGAGATGCATTTTAAACTAAAAATATAAATCTGTAAAAAAATGATTTCTTAACAAGTAATTGAATCATATCTTTTAAACTGAATATTTGAATATTCAGAAAAAGAAGAATTATTTTTATCAAAAAAGTTGCATTTTCATAAAAAAGTCAAATTTCTAATAAAACAGATGAATTGGAAATCAAAAAGATAAATTTCCAAAAAAATAGTTGTTATTGCTGCTAAAATGATTTTAGTTAAGTTTTAACGATGAAAATTTTTATTTTTAAACAAGAAATAAGTTTCTACAAAAAAGAATTAAATGTTCAATCCAAAAAGATGAATTGTTTCAAAGAAAAACAATAAAACAGTATAATTTTTGAAAAAACAGTTTTATTTTTATTTAAGCAAGATGAAATATCTCTTCTAAAAAATATGAAATTTTAAATAAAAAAGACTCTACTTACAAAAAAAATATTTTTCATCAAAAAAAGATTTCCCTTGACTTTTTAGCAACAAAATATGAATTTTAAACAAAGGATCTACGAAAAGGTTTTTTGTACAAAACAGTTGAATTTGCAACCAAAAAGGATGCCTTTTTTAAAAATTGTTAAATTTCAATCCATGTAATAAAATTTATAACTAAAGCGAGTAATAACGGTCTTCTTCCCCTCCAACCGTTGAGCAGTTACTTAATTCAAGTACGGGTGGGACTTCCGTTTCCGGTATGAAAGTGTAAAGTAGCGGGAATTGTGGTTGCTGAGAGTTTCGATAATTGTGGTGAA
>JAAAKG020084767.1:0-16623 GCA_010014905.2 Druon quercuslanigerum | reverse complement strand
ATATATATAATGCACGACTTTTAATTACAAATATCCTTACGACCCGAATGCCAATAACAAAATTTTCAAAATAAAATTGAATAACTGGGTCAATTAAATACGACATTTTTCAAAAAAGCAGTAAAGATGTCACGGAAATAATTAACTTATCCGCTTGACTTATCATTCGGTGTTACAATGAAAAATTCGAACTTTGGGATGCAACAACAGGTATTAATGATGCAAAGATTTAAACTTTAGGTACTACTGCATTAACGCTTATTATCAAAGTTAATAGAATTTCACGTATCAAAACCAATATTATACTAGCAAGATAATCTTTAAGAAAATAAAAAACACAGATTTAATTTTGGAATAATACTGTGGTAATTCACATTCGACAAACAAAACAAATTTATCGCGTTATATTCTATTATCTATCAAGAAAATGTGATGAATAATAAAGTTTGTCATACAAAAACATTTATTGAAATGCTAGAATTCGCCAACAAATTCATATGGAAATGAATTATTCAGAATTTCGAAAAGGCTATTTGCTCAGTATAGACTTCTGACAGAGAGTTTGTTGCAAAAGCTGCAGTTTCTAACAGAAATGGAAGGTACTACGTTTTAGCTAACAATACTGACACATATGATATGGAATTAGAATTACTCTTAAAGAAACACAAGAGTTCTTCTGGTTTCATTTATTTAATTTTAGGTGGGGTTAGAAGGGCTGGGACGAATGTTGATACCAACGGTTATCTTTTTCGTTTTTATTCTGTAGAGGAACTGTACAAGAACTGATAATAAATATGAATACAGCAGCTTGATATCTACAAAAATCAGGTTTTCTCCATCAGATACTAAAAAATACGATTTTCTGAGTTTATGTCGAAAACCAATCTTGAAAGATAAAAAATGTTATGTAATTTTCTAAAAACTGACCCATTCCGCCTTTTGAACATCATTCATTACATCCATAAATTAGTCATCCTTGATTATGGTACGAATTTTCGGACCGTCAAAAACACGTTCATTCAGTTTTTTCTCAGAAAGAGCAGGAAATGTATGATTTATATAAGCAAAACATTGACCGTCTTTGTCTAGAGCTTTAACGAATTGTTTCATCAATCCAAGCTTTATATGAAAGGGCGGTTAAAAATTTTTTACAGGATCGACAAGTGGTTCGTGTATCACATTGTTTGAACGTGAAATCAACTCCGATCTTGGCGTCCAATTAATCGGCGTATAATGATTTTTCTTGTCTCTACTATCCCAGAGACATAAACAGCATAGGAATTTAGTAAAGCCCGATAGTTGCCCAAGAATCGTAGCCAGAATATTGAGGTCCTCACAAATCTGTCAGTTATGCTCTTCATACTTAATTTTCTTCAAAACTGCTTCAATATGAACATCTCCTTCTTTCAATACTGATCAGTGCGTTACCGGAATCTGTGCATATTTATTCGTATTATAGAGCAACACTGCCTTCAGACATCGTTTTGATGAATCTATAAACAAATTCCATTCCTAGAAGACCAAATAAATTTCTGCGCAGTCGTAGGTTCCATAGAATACTACTGCGCATCTGAATAGGGCCCTATATGGGAAAATATATAGTATCCTATATAGGGTCCTACACAGGAACCTTTATGTGATTCTATATGCATCCTACGTCATTTCCTATAGGTGGCACGTATAGGTGAAACTATATAGAAGCGTATAGAAATGCAGGTTTTAAATTACTTCAACAATCAACGTCAACATACACTGCCGGTCAAGATTTTCAGGAAACCTCTTTTTTGATGACTGAAAAAGTTTACTTAATTTCGACTATGTCAGAGCAGAAATTTGTTCTCTCTAAAGCGTTCAATGTTCTCCAAATTCTGTACAAAATGAGCCCACGATGAAGCCGATTTGTTTATTTTTTAAGTACTATATATTGAAAAAATAGTGTAAGTTTCAATGTTTTATTACATTTTCAATAACTTCCGCAACAATCAATATTTTTTAATGTTCTTGGACTTATTTTATAGCTATTTTTCCACAGTATCGCGAGAGTTTTATGAGCGTAACTCTAAAATAAATTCCTATCACAATGCAAGAAATTAAAGTTGGTCCATGCTAATAACATTAAAATTTACACTATTTTTTCAATATCTACTTTGAAAATAGACGAATTGGCTTCATCCTGAGCTTATTTTATACAGAATTTTGAGGGAATTCAACCCTTTAGAGAAAAAAAGTTTCAGCTCTGACATCATCGAAATTAAGTTAACTTTTTCAGTCATTAAATAAGAGGTGTCCTGAAACCTTTGACCGGCAGTGTAGTTGGTTCACTACTTTGTATGATTGTCCAGATTACTCTTATTAAATGCAGGAAATAAAATACTTACTGAATGAATTTGTAATCACACACTGTTTTATTCTCTTTTCGTAGTTTGCCTTTTTGCCCGAGGTCAAGTGCTGTTTATGTTTTTCTATTTTTCTTTTTTTTTATTTACCGAAAAATTATAGTTGCTTCAGCTTAACCGATGCACCAAATGCCTTCATTTCTTAAGAATCATTAAATCTATTTTTCCCTTCTTTCGTGCTTTCGTAAAAAGGTGCAAATAGTACCTAGTTTAAAATAAATTAAGCAACAACGTATTTCAGGTTTTGAAAAGTTCAAGACTTTGCGAAGGACATTTATAAACCAAAAATTTAATATCTATTATTTATATTTCATGTACAAAAGAAAATTATCATTAGGTATAACTTTTTTATTCTGTTTCAGGGGATTTGGAAAGCAGGGTTATCAGTGCCAAGGTGCGTATATAAATATTAAATTAATATTTAAAGTACTCAAGTAGACCTTTGACTTTTAGATGCTTTATGTAATATTTTTGTACTCCAATTCAACCAATTCAACCACCAGTTCATATTCACATGTCGATAAGCAAGGTGAGCAGCATGGATTCCTGACTCGGTCAGTAAAGTTGATCCCGACATCACAGACCGCTATCACGAGATCTTATCCATGTTCTCGACCTCGTGCGGTAGAGTCTTTTGGTAAGAACTTAAGATTGGGTCGACCTCTCAGAAACCACTGAACAGGCCGAACTACCGGTACAAACTATGTGTAGAATGTAAATGTTCACACATTTTTGTAACTTCCAGTTCTGTTCAGAAATATCTAGACCGGCCAGTCAGATCCTTTCAGTATGAACACCCAGCACAATATTCCATCATTTTTTTTGACATTCGGTCAAAGAAGTCTGGGCTGACTAATGGTCTGGTCTGATAAGCGTGATATGATGCATAAAAGCTCTTAGTCATGGGATTCCCAAGTTTAAATTCCCTATAGCAGAATAATTCTGGTCTTTATTTAATTATTTATTATTATTTGTTTGTGTTAATTATTAAGAATTGTTAATAATAATGATAATTATCATTATCTGTATTTAACCCTTTGTGGACCAAGTGAGACAGAGTTTAAACGTTGGCCACGTTGGGTCGACGCGGGCCCCGCTTATTTTTTCACTGCAGGCGCTGCTAAATCGCATCTTCGCAGCCTAAAGAAATTTATACAACCAATATAGGACTCTACAGAATCTGATATCACTAAATTTCACGTCACAGGGCGTACAATTCTGGCTTCTTGCTTAGAACTTCTGTGTGGAGAACTTTTTGAGTTATATCAGGAGGTGAGTTAAGCTAGAAACTGGCAAGGACCTGCCTATAGAAGGGGTCCAGGGGACCCTGCCCTGGGAAAGGGGACAAGAAAGATGCAGTTAGTGAAAACGGAAAAATATTTTTATTAATTCTATCACAGGCACAAAATTTCAATAGGTAAATAGTTATCAAGAATTCAGTCTTGAGAAATCAACTTCGCATGACTACTTACAATATAAAGAAGAAAAAAATCAGCAACTTCGAATAACCGACGTCTCGAGCACAACTGAGTGGGAAGATACAAGAAGCCACAGCGCCTAGATGCAAGAAGGCGAAACTGTAAAAACAAAATAGAGTATCTGGGGTCCACGTAGACCCCACGTGGCCCACATAGGGTTAATATAATGATTAAAGCTTGCAAATAAATTGAGAGTTTAAAAACAACAATTGCTTGAGTAAAAAATCTATTTTATACGTTTTCTACCTCTTCAAATGATTTAAAACTTTGACTGTATGAAAATTCCCAACTGCAGGTTTTATGAGACGACCTGATACATAATTAAATATTTCATTCAATCGATTCTTACTGCAAATCAACTCGCTAACACGTTTTGCAACGAAAGAAGTATCAATTTAATCCGACGTGAACATTTTTTCACCCAATCCAATAAGTTGGAGTAAAATACACAGATGCGTAAGCTACGTGAGCAAAAAAGAAAATGAGAAGAAAAGAGAGCAAATGACGATCCGAATGGTCGAAAGGGGAGCACTCACATAAAACACCATGCAACGCATGTTCCTATGCACAGCTACAACCAGTGATTCAAATCACTATAAAAATGTCTTATTATCACAAAATACTTTTCATTTTTTACTTAAAGCTAACAGATTGTTTTTCAAATACGCGAACTAATCAAATAAATTGGAAGTTATTAATTCTTAACAGATAATAATTAAAGTCAAATTAAAATTTTAAAATAATAAATTTAGAGAATCAAAGGTGCACTAAGAAATTTAAAAAAAATGCAGCTTCTGTACCACCTACCACTGATTAGATATGAATGGACGTGAAAAAAGACGCAGAAACCCGTAACTAGTTATATTCAAAAACTGGCATAATTTTCCCTACCGTAATGGATGCGTAGATTTTGCAAATAAGTTTGGTGGTAAAAGCAATCACAAAGCGTTTTAGTAAGACATTTTTAAAGTAGTGGAGTTTAGTAGCTTACACAACCTCTGAATAAATAAATCTGGTATTTAATCAACGTTTAAATCATTTTTAATCGATTTTGATCTAATCAAACCAGCTTGATTAATATTCATAACCTTTTACAATTCCACCTGTATTCATGGTATTGATCTTATAATCACCCCAGGCGAGTGTTTCAGTACTGTTCGAAATTAAATTTCGCTTCTCATCAAATGGGCTAAGAAGAATTTCGCAAGCACTCGACTTAGTCATGAAAATTGGTGGTTATCTTTAAAACTGCTGATTTTACTCCTTTTGCATTTTTCGTAAAATCTTCACCATGGACGCGGACGATATACATTTTACTTCACACGCCAACAAATTCTGTAATTATTTTAGAATTGCATTCATTCTTCATAACACCCAAAACTTCTAATTGAATTACGCAATTCTAAAAACATTGTTTACTGGGTAATCTGAAGCATAAAATTTGTAAATATTATTGTTCATATCTGCGTAACTATTTATGGAACTAAATTAATAAATCAGACTGTCTGTATCAGTATACAATAACTTACAGTCTTGCCTCACTTTTGCGCATATACTCGTAGTCGAAGTCATATATAAGGATTTTGGACACGTTCAGCACTGTAAGTCCAACATAGATTAACTTATTGAACAGAACCTGTTTTTTTTTTCAATTCTGCTGCAACGCGATCTTCGTTAAAGATAGTGAGGCGTAATTCCGTACGTTATCCATTGTTTTAGCATATGCTGTGTTGTTCATCAACTTGAATAAACTCTTTTCAAATTCTTTCCTAGCATTTACTCTCACTGCCATATTGAAGTCTATGTAACTCTTCAGCAATCTGTATTGGTTGAACTTAAGTATTCCCCTCAGGGGTGGATCCAGCCAGCTACCTAGGGGGGGGGGGCATCGTAGAAATATTATCTTGAAATTCTAAAAAAAAAAAAGGAAATTTTTGGCGGTAATTGCTAAAATATTTGTAGGCTCAGGGGGGGGGAGGCGATCGCCCACCCTCGCCCCTCGCTGGATCCGCCCCTGATTCCCCTGGCTTGACCCTGGTGGTTTCGCGTGTTCTTGACAAAATGGTAGATAATTGTGTTTATAATGTATCACAGGTGGATAGTATAAATCGACTTCTAGGATATAACCAATGGGTGAACCATCTGGAATCTTAAAAATGAAATTCTTTATATTCTTAACCCTTTCGAAACGACCGCAAGATCTCCATATTTTTATTGAAAACTGACATGTATTTGTTGTTGGCAAGGGCATATCGGTTGGAGTATTGGCTCATTTAATCTTTTTGCTTTCCTCAATCCTTAACAGCATATCAATGCCAATGAGGGGTTCTAGTAACAGCTTTGTATATTTTAACATAACACCCTATGTTAAGCGAGGAGTGGGGTAATAGTGCTGGAAACTTAAAAAATTTTGTCACGGATGCTGATTTTACCTAAGTCTTTCACTCGATTCTAGGTATTTAGCACACCATTTCTCTCGAGAAGTTCAATTTTTTCTCTTTCACTGCCGAGAACCATGAAATTGATGATCTTCTATTCGGTGAGATATAATGCTAATTTTTGTAATGTTGATCCCGTGAAACGAAACGAATCTATAAACCTGAATTGTATTTGTGTTTCCTGAACGTACTTTGTGAATTAGCTGTATTTTTCCTTATGTAGAGCGAGAACTGTAACTTATTTTTAAATTGTTGTGATACGTTGTAGCTTCAAACAAGGATTCCTGTTGCTATCGAATCAGTTTCTGGATTAGAACTGTAGGTCCCACAATCTGCATAGATAATAAAAAGGAATTCTCTGTCGATTCTTGAAATTTTTTCATTCAATAAAGTTCTTGCCTGGTTTTTGTTTCATGATTTTACAGTTATTCAATTTAAGCAATCTTCCATGTGTGCATTCAGTTTTTCCATACAAGCATGCAGTGCAAGCACCGATCACAGATCTATATTATTCTGCAATCTTTCAATAGCTGCCTGCTAATTAGGCGAGAAGAGTCTTTGTACCGTACGTAGTGAAACTTAAGGACGCTGGAAATCAAGGAAAAATCGTAGAAATAAGATTCAGGGTAAACTGTGAAGCTATTTTGTCTGGATTTTTGTATAATTACTCTAAAGAGTTTAAAGACAGTTGGTACAGGCCGATTTTTTCGAACTATTATTCAGCGAAGCAATGTGTAGGTAAGGCAGTTTTACCATCAATTACTGTAACAGGCAAAATTTTGAAATTATTTATCGAAGAAAAGTATATTTGTAGGTAAAACATCTTTTCTTTTACAATAAATTTTTTTTTTTAATGAGAATGCTGCCTCTTAATTTTTGATTGATATCACACCACAGTTTAATCTTCCTGAAGACCTCAGGATTACTTGTAACTTTAATATGATTAAAAAACATAATGTTAAAAAAAAAAAAACGATAAAGGGGCCAGGGACATCGTTTTTATTTTTGTCCAACGGGGAAAAATTGGTTTCTTTCCTTTTTCAGGAAAAAATTGTTATCTTTCTTCAAATTTCAATGGGAACATTTTATGTTGGTTGTCCGAATTTGGCCCCTAGTTTTGGTATACGGTGTGTTCGCTCCTGTATAAATCACTGAATAGTACAGAAATTTTTTTCTTTTAATGTTTACATGAAAAATATAATTTTTTCAAAAAAAGCGGCCTATGCCGACAGTCTTTATACTCTTGAGAGTATTTATGCAAAAAAAATCAAACAAAATGTCTTCTTTTTTTGCCCAGAATCTTATTTCTACACTTTTACCTCGATTTCCAGGGCTCTTGAATGATTTCGTGCTAAGTTTCTGTTCATTGACGTATTTTTGGTCACTGCTATCTTCATAAAAATACTCTTTTACTCGAAGAAGGTTAAAATCCTCTTAATGGCTTTCTTAGTTGCGGCTTCTTATAGTGAGTCATATATATATATATATATATATATATATATATATATATATGCCATGTCCAACTGGCGGCCGGTGTCGTTGGTAAATAGCAGTTGGTCAAAATATGTTAATCTAGGGGATGTATAGATTTTTTGTAGAAAGATGGTTGATGCAGGTGAAAAGCATCACATAAAAACATTTTTTTTTAATTCACAATTTTTTTACTTGTTATTTTAGCCCTTTTGATTATTCTGAATTTTTCAGAAAATTTGATTATCAGTCTGCATAACACATATTTTGTTCATATAAATCGGTGAAGCGATTTTCGAGAAAAAAAAACCTTTTTTAACTTGCTTTTCCCCCTCCATAATTTCCAAAAACATGCAATTTGAAAGTTGAAATTTTTCGTAGTTTTTTGCTACCTCAGGATGAAAATTTGACATGAATTTTAGCCTGATAAAAGTTGGAGCCGATTCGCTATGCTTACCCGGCTAGACCATTTGTAGATGATTTTATCTCTTCATTCAACGTTATAAATTTTTTCTCTTCAGGCACCTCCTTACCAATCTTCGTATATTTTTCACGATGGCGGACGAAGGTCAATTTAAGCTGCAGACCGAAGCTAATTTAGCTCGCTTGGCACCTTCGCTTGGTGCCCTCGTTTGGCGCTTCTGGCGCTATACGATCGAAGGCGGATCAGGTGATCACCTGCTTCGCCTTCGCCTTACTTTGGCCCTGAGAATTCAATAAGCACTATGTTCACTTTAAGAGCTGTGAGCTCGTGTAAGGTCTTGTCGACTTCCGCTAAAAAGAAAATTGCAGTGTCATCTCAAAAGATAAGAACATCTATGTGACATCTATGTGAAACAGATTAGCAATGATGCCTGTGCGAATTCTGCTATCGAAAGCTTTGTTGACTCGATCGCTGATGAAATCACGCCTTGTGTACATATTGTGAAGCAATTTGATTGTTTTGATTGTTCTTTCTCGAATATAGGTCAATATTACATGCACAATAATGCTTCTAGAAATTTTGATAAAGAGAACCTGTTTCGTTATACAATCTTTAATCAATTTACCTTTCTACAATTAGAGGTAAAAATCACATATTAACTGATCTGGAATTTTTATGCAAGCAAGAGTTCCGCATGCAGCATGTTGGATTCAGCTATTCGCAGGGGCCCCCATCGATGGATTCGGGGTCCACCACGCTATCTCAGTCATCCCCTCTCCTACCCTTCCTTCTCGAACTGTGAACACTCTCCGAGGAAAGAGTAGATAACCAGCAGTATGCTTGTAGCATCTATAGCGACAGCACGTCAATAAAGTGCCTTCTTAACTCGAAACCCTGTCTCAACTTATTTAGGAATTTCAATCCAACATTGGTCCTTTGAACCGGATATTCCACGCAAAGACGACACACCAGTTAGCCGCATCATAGAAGACTACTCCTCGTGCTTCTGACGAAGACGGCAAAACTAAACCCGAAGGCAAGAGCCCAAGCAGCAGACGCACACGACGACGTTTCCCCGGCTATTCGTTTTCTAGCCACAATCGGTTGTCGCCATGGACCCAGCCACTGGACAACCGATTAAGTACAATAAGAGTCGGTGTTGGCCCTCAACTGGCACAATTTCCTCTTATTTATTAAATCGCGCAACGGGTATTTTGCGCAACCGATAGTGAATATTCTTGCTCTCATTCTTGATGCACGATCACTGATCTACCGCGAGCTTAAACTGGCTCCCGTGCCCTCAAGAGCTATGCGACGACCGCAATCGCAGCAAGCCCTGCCCTGATAGCTCACGTTCGAGGAATTCTCCACACTACTCGTCAACATCGAGAATGTACTAAACTGCAGATAACCAACGCCACTCGTCGGCGACCCAGAAAACATCGAGCCCCTAACGCCTGTTCACTTCCTCACTGGCAGACCGCTTACGTCTATGCCACGGCCATCCATGGCAGACACACCCTTGGATCACGTGACGCACTGGACCTTGGTCAACGATCCACGCGACCACTTCTGGACGTGATGGAGCTGTGAGTATTTTAACAGTCTCCAACAGAGGACAATGTGGACCAGGTCCCGCTCAAGCCTCGCAGTCGGCGACATGGTCGTCATCATCGATCCTCGCCTCATCAAGGCCAACAGAACCTGGCTTCTCGGTAGGATCACTGCATTACATCCTGGGCCGGACGGTCTCGTCCGTGTTACCAAGGTGTGTGCAGCGAATAGCTTTTGAATAGCTTTGTTTGAATACCTATCTTTTTTAGTCGAAAATTGAACTATTTTGATAAAAATAAATGTTTTTAGGCTAAAAATTGAATTATTTTGTTGACAATTTTTTGGAAAAACAATCGTCCTTTTCGATGAAGAATTATTAACCCTGTTCTAAAAAATTGTCTTTTTGGCTTTAAGATTCAACTATTTGGTAAAATATTTAATTCTGTTTGGTTCTTTAAGCGTGAAAATGCCTAATGAGCTTTTTTGCGTAAGGTCGAAATTAATTTCTGACTTTGAGCGCTTTATTTGCGTTTATGAGTACAGGTATAGAACTAAGCTCCACAAAAAGGCGACGCTTTATACGTGCTAATTAGTCGTTGAGTAGGGGAATTGTCAGCTTCTAACAACCCTCTTTTCAGATTGAACTTAGTCTTTAAATTTTGTTTTTTTATCTTCAAGGGTTTGGGTTCTTGAACTATGCTACCGGTTTCGTAGTTTGACAATGATTCGGTAATTGGTTGGGTTTGGTGCGTTACAATATGGGATTGGTGAACTACTTTATTTCTATTACTGAATAATTTTATTGATCCTGGAAATCAGTTTTTTATGCAATCGGAGATAGCTAATTCACCGACAGTATATATAGTTCCTATTCCTAAAGCGTCGTAACCTAAATATTGTAGCCATTCTAAATCAGTTTCTTTCCAAGTACTGAGCCTACTGTGGGTGGCAATAACCTGTACAATAATTTCGTCGTCATCTGGGCTAACTCTGGAATTCTTAAGTTATTCGTGGGATATTTGTTTTGGAAGTTGTACTAATTTTTGTTCTAGCTTGTCAATGTCTTTTTGTTCAAAATTTATCTGGTATGATACATTAATCCATTGCATCATATAAATTTCAAATGATTTTTCTAATTCTAGGGTATCGTCGCTGTTGTAAATTCTGCATTCAAATCCTGTAATTTTTTGGGATTCGGAAATTTTTCTTTTTCGATTGAATCTTCGCAGCTTATGTCTAAGTCTAATGGTTCGGAGGGTACTATAATATAAACATTTATTATAGGTATGAATGTTACCTTGTGTATCTGGTAAGGTGACTGATAACATTTCTTTTCCGAGTATCTTTTAAGCAAACTGGCTTCGAAAGATTCGCTATAGCATAACTTAATATTAGGTTGGTTTCTTCTTCATATTTTATATACATCTATATGTTTACATATTTCAATTGTCTGTCTGTCGGTTGATACATAAGAGTCTCGGTACTTAATGATCATGTCGTAGTCGGAGACTACTGATATGTGGACTTTATTTATTTGTATCGGGGTTGGGACAAATCTTTGCAAAGAACCTTCTTCTTTCATAATTACCGGTATCTCCGGTATATATGTGAACAGGCTTTGGAGAACTGCTACGAAAAGAATACTGATGTCTATGGTGTGCTGGTAGGTAACTTCTTCAGTGTCAGAATCACAGCGCTTTCGCTGAGTTGTCTAAAATTTTGTAATGGTTTCTTTTAGAATTTTAGGTGTAAAAATTTGAGGATCTACTATCTTCTGCTTTCTGTCGTTTATGGTGCGATCGTGGTTTCAATATCCTTGATTGTTTCATCTAATAGTATTGATGATAATACTAATTTGGAGTTGATAACTATAACCATTTTCCTTCAATTTTTCCAGGGTTTTGTTACCACTGATGATCGACACTAGCGTCAGCAGGAAGGTCCAGATGGGTGTCATTATCGGTTGTAAAATACGGGACTGTCCGATTTACATGAATTCGGATAATTTTTTTCTTATTTTTCATGCGGAAATTATTATTGCCAAAGTGGTCAATAACTTCAAAAGGGCCTTTCCAAGAGGGGTCTAGTTTGTTAGACTTAGCATTGTTTATAATTTGTACTGTGTCTTCTGGTTTGTGTTTGGGGTGTTTGTAAGTAATGTTTTCGTCGAGTTTTTTTCTAATTTTTTCTGTTTCTATTTCTATTTATGCTCTAGCTCTACACAGGTTTTTATTGTGTTTCTTTTTTCACTTCCTCATCAGTCCCGGATACGACAGCGTTGGAAAACACGCTACCGATGATGGTATGTTATCTTCTTTTCCAAAAATAAGTTCAAAGGGTGCGAATCCTGTTGTTTGATTCTTCATCGTGTTTATTGCAAGGTTAATCAATTACAAATTTTCATCCCATTCATTGTTTCTTTCTGAGACACTTGTTTTGATAGGGTAGAGTTAATTCTTTTGATGATTCCGTTGGACTGTGGATGAAAAGCTTTTATTTTGGCATGAGTGATTTATGATGCTTCTTCAAAGTGTTGCATAATTTCTGATAGCAAATTTAATTCCTAGTTTGTTAGGATTGTTTCGGGTGCTCCGAAGATGTAGATATAGTGATCGAGCAACCCTTCTATTATTGAACTATTTGCCTCGTTACCCATCAGGATTAACACCGTGTAGGGAATTAATATTTCTTGTAGGATCAGTATATATTTCCAAGAAAATAAAAAAATGTAGAGCATTTTCAAAATCTTCAAAATAGTTTATTTTTTATTTTTCGAATATTTTGTCAAATTTTCTAATAGATGGGTAGAGGACATGCAAATTATTTAAATGAAATGTTTTATTTTGATGAAAATTCAAAAACTTAAATACTTTGGAAATTTTGAAAATATTTAGAAAAAATTATCTTTCTGGTAGATTAGGAAGTGTCATTTAAATTACTCATCTAGATATAAAATGTAGTTAATAATTATCCTGACGATGTTTTTAGTTGCGATAAAAATTATTTTTCTATCTTGATAAATATTATCTTGATAAAAATATTAATTTTGAATAGCTTAAGAAATTGCAATCGAAATTTCTAATAGATGTCTAATGTATGTATTTCGAAGTTTGTCCTGAGGTAACTATAATTCACTCGAGTTTAGTGAAATTTGCTTGAATTCATTAGAATTCCTTTAAATTCAATAGAATTTTTCTAAATTCCGCAGAACTCTCTTGAAATATGTATAATTTTCTTGAATTTGGTATAATTCTCTTGAATTTAGTGGAATTCTCTACAATTTAGTAGAACTCTCTTGAATTCAGAAGTCTACTCTTTAATTTCGTTGAATTCTCTGAAATTAAGCGAAATTCTCTTAGGCTTATCAGAATCGGCCTAAAATCTCCAGAATGAGCTTTGAATAAAGTAGAAGTCTTTTATTCCAGTAAAATTCTTTTGATTTCAGCAGAATTTAATTCAATCTACTAAACTTCTCTCACATTCACTATATTTTTTCTTGAATTCAGTAGAAGCTCTTTTCGAAATAATCTTCAATTAGGTATTATTTCTTTAAATTTTGTAGAGTTTTCTTAATTAGCGAAATTCTCTTAAATAAAGTAAAATTCTCTTAGGTTTGTCACTATTACAAAATATCGGCAAAACTATCTTTGAGTTTCTGAAAATGCATATGAAATGCGTGACATTCTGTTGAATTTTGTAAAATCATCTTGAACTCTGTTAAAGACTTTTTATTTCAGAGGACATATATTGAATTATGAATAAATCTCTGACATTCAGTATAAGTCCCTTGAATCTAATAGAACTATCTTCAATTCACTAGTATCCTCTTGAATTCAGTTTAATTTTTTTAATTATGTACAATTCTCTTGAATGGTGTAGGAATACCTTTATATTCTGCAGAATTATCTTGAATTGAATAGACTAGAGAGTTGTGAAACCGTGCAGCTTGGGGCTCTGCATGGAGTTACAAACCATCGACGCAGGTATAGGAGGCGACACGAAACGTACATATTCCGTGTGCCCACACCGAAGGAAAAGACCATTTGGTGCAGTACCGACAAGCAGTATGGCGTTGAAAAGGGATCGGTCAAACGAAGGCGCTGATATCCCAAGTGTGAGTGTGTGCACGCCGAGACCGAAGCAACGACGCCCGGATTTACAACTTTTTGATGTATACTTCTCTTGAATTGAGTATAATTTTCTTGAATTGAGTGTAATCCTTTTGAATTCAGTAAAATTCTCTTGAACTCGTCGTTATATTATTTCATAATAACTAACTAGATATAAACTGTGTGCTCAAGGCACATAAAAAATGGCAATCTAAAAATGTTGAAACTAAAATTAAAGAACTTGATAATATCGATATTTACTTAATTGGCGGAAAACTAAAGTGTAATGAAACATAATGTTGACAGATAACAACACTTTTTTCTTTTCGTCCAGCAAATTGGAGTACGCGGCAACGGTTTTATTGACGAGAGAAAAGAGCGGTGATCTGTATCTATGTATTAATTATGGCAATTAATAAAAATTCTATTATAGGGCATTAAATAAAATTTCTTTGTGAAACCTTTACCCCTACCCTTAATTGACGATCAAATTGATGCTTTGGGGGAAAAAGAATATTTCAGTTTACTTTTCCTGAGGGATGGTTTCCATCAACTTAACTTCGCACCTGATTCTATCAAATTAACTTCTTCTGTCATGCCGATTCGCTAGTATGGATAATAGGAGTACCTTTTGTTCCTAAAACCGATCCGTCAATGTTTAAGCGTTTTGCTAATACTGCTTTTCATATTTAAGTAGACCAGATGAAGTAACTGTATATATTAAATATGCCATCGTAACGAAAAATCTAGGCACGAAAAAAATGATTCTTTTTGTATGCTCAAATCGAATTAAATAAAAGAATACGTTTTTTTTTGTGGACAGAATTTGACCTTCAAAAAAGGGGCTTGAGGCAGTTGATAGGTACCTGGAATCAATAACTGTATTACAAACTCAGAGATTTTAAGGATTGTGAACGTATTTTTAGAGATATGTTAATGGTTCCGCGTTAATAGATAATCCTTTTTATGATCTTTAAAAGAACAATGCAGTTTTTATTTTCGATGAGTCACAGACTTAAGCGTTGAACACTTTAAAAAAAAGCTAACTTTAGAGCAAATATTGGCAATTTACAATCTTCGCGACCCTACCGAATTGCACTGCGATGCCAGTTTTATCAGTTTTTGCTCCGCGTTATTACAGAAAAAATAGGATGGGTGTTTTGACCCCATCTTTTTTCAAAAAGAACCACTGAAAGCAAAAGTAAGTACACTGATTTAAACTGAGATGCTTTCGATTATCTATGCACTTCGGCGTTGCAGAGTATACGTGATGAGATTCGAGTTCAAGATTGTGGATGATTGTGACTTAATTAAATTAGAAATGGAAAAAGACATAGAAATCGTAGAATTGAAAAGTAGGTTTTAGAGCTCTAAGTTTTCAGCTTTAAAGTCGAACACCATATAGGAATGAAGATGCAGCACGTGAATGAATTAAGTCGCGCGTCTAGTGACTTGTTAATAGAAAACAACCCTTTAGAATGGAACAATTCGGTGTGCCAGAGTCAAAATCCTAAAATCACCGAAATTTGAAAATTTTTAGAAGAATGACAACCTATTTTTTTTAAATGTTGAGCGGTGCTATTCATAGGAAAAAATGAAAAGAATTGCTTTTTCACGCACCGTTTAATATGGAGAAACATGTGCTGAATAAATCCTTTACAATCAGCCCAAGAAGAATATGTGCCAAAAATGTTTTCGAAACAAAATCTTCAGAATCATGTGATGTCTTCAGGGACAATGTTTTTGTGGTCCCCGAATCTAAATCTAAAGTTTTATTTTCAAAATTCAAAATGGCCGCTTTAATATGGCAGTCACGAAATATTAAAAATCTTTGGATCTGAATAATATTAGTAGTACATACGTTACCAGGGTGGCTGATTTTAAATCTTCTTTAGCATTTATAAAATTCAGTACGGCGGATCCAATATGGCGGATAAGAATTATTAAAATGTTCAGACCTTGATAAAATTGGTAATACTTAGGTTCTTGCGGTTCTTGCCGATCGAATATGGCGGATATGAATTATAAAATGTTGATACTCAGGATTTCAGGGTCAATAAATCGAAACCTGATGCTTGATCGTCAAATTTCAAAATCACGGAGGCAACCCAGATAACAAACGTGCCTGGAACATTACCGGACCGATGGGCGGCAGACAGCGCACAGTGGTTCGAAATCGAAAAGCTGTGTTCATAATCGCCTACAGGTCGTATTTCTTAACAGATTTTAATATTTCTTTTTAAAATAAAATAATTTTTAAACAAATTTTTTAAATATTTTTTTTAATAGAATTATTGCAACTACTCTCATGGAACAGCAATAATTCTATTATTATTCAAGGTAATTATTATAAACAATTTTCATAAGCAAATTATTACTTTCGTGTATTTCCCATCGGTCAATTTTTTTTGCTCTGATTGCTAATATTTTTCATAAGAGTCATAATTACTATTTTTATAAATAATTTTTATAAACAAATCTCCCAATCCGCCATTTTCTCTTAGAAAAAAATGTTTTTTTTCCAATTATTATTGAAGTGACATTTATTGCGATTACTAACCAACGAAATGGAATAGCAATTTGCGCAATTGTCAATAACAATTTGCTTAATTGTTAATAACAATTTGCGTGATTGTAAATAACAATTTGCGTAATTGTTAATAACAATTTATATAGTTGGGAGCAAAAACGCTCTACTTGCGTTTTAAGAAGTCGCTTATATTTTATTTCTTTACTACGTATATAGTTTACTTA
>JAAAKG020084756.1:0-16624 GCA_010014905.2 Druon quercuslanigerum | reverse complement strand
AATCAGCGCATCAAAATACGTAAGTATACGTACTTTCAAGAAAATCGTCGGTGGGTGCTATTCGGAAGTATATCCCATAATTTTTTTTTATTAGGTGAAAATTTTTTCTTTGTTTTTTTTTAACTATGGCATTTTTCGTTAAAAAAGGATATTTTGTAGTTTCAAATTCAACTAATAGGTAAAAATTCAATTAATTTGTTCAAAATTCATTTTTTTTTTAAATTACGTGTCTTGATTGATAATTTATTTTTTTATTGCAAAAATAACTTTTTACTTAAAATTTCAATACGTTGTTTAAAATTTTCCTATTTTGTGGAAATTTATCTTTTTGTTAAATTCTAATTTCTCTTCATCAAATTTTAACCATTGTTATTGTTATTATGTGGAAATTCATGCACTTTCTTAAAAATTCAATTTTTTAAATTAAAAATTCTAGCATTTCGTTACATTTTTTTTTAAATTACAAAATTAATCTTTGGATTGAAAATTTATTTATTTAGATAAGAATATTACTATTTTATTGAAAATTCGTTTTTCTTTCGATCAAAATAATTTATGGACTGAAAATTAATTATTTCATCCTTGTTTCTCAATTCGTCTTGTTTTGTAAAATTTTTAATTTTTTGTTGTAAATTTATGTATTTTATAGAAAATTCAAGTATTTCTTTGAAAAATCGTTTTTTTTAAATGAAAATAATTTTTTTGCTAAAAATTTAATTATTCTATTTTTGATTCTAAATTTTTTTGTTTTAATTAAAAATTAAAACGTTCGGTTGAAAATTTATGTACACTATTGAAAATTTAAATTTTTGGTTTAAAATTTATGTATTTTGTTGTAATGTCTTTTTTTTCGGTAGAAAATTAATCTTTTTGCTTGAAAATTATTTTTTTTGTTAAAATGTTATATTCCTATTTAAGAACTTATGTATTTGGTTAAAAATTCAAATTTTTAGTTGCAAATTTAAATATTTTATTAAAAATTTGTTTTTCTTCTTCAGAAAATAATTCTTTTTACTGAAATGTTAAATATTTTAGTTTTGGTTTAAAATTAATTAATCTTTATTTGTCAAAATTTAAGTTTAAAAATTAAAAATTATTTTTTGTGTGCTAAAGTTTCATCGGCTTAGTTCCAAATTCTCTACTCACTAAACTTAATTATTTTTTTGAAAATTCATTTTTTTCTATAACATTAATCCTCTAGGTTGCAAATTCTTATTTTTTATTTAAAAATTCATTTCCTCTTTTGAAGATTCATAATATCAGTTAAAACTTCATTCGAGAATTCTTTTACAAGCTTATTTATTAAATTAGTTAACGTGATTTAAAAAAAAATTATAACCTATTTTCTGCAAGAGGACACTCACCTTTAAATTTCTTTTGGGCTTGTACATCTTTGAATTTTTTGTCCAATTTCCCCCATCCATTCCCATCATCTTACGCAGTCTGCGGAGGATCCCTTTTCTAAAAAGTAATGTAATTGACAGTGATGAAAAATTGTTGAGAATTTTGGTCTCGAAACTGCATTCTCTCTTGACAGGAATACAATAATCTTGATAAACGATGGAGAGGAACGTCTCATTTCGATATAATTTCAACAAAGTCAGAGTGCAGAGGCGTTACCCCGTGAGAATTAGATCATCGTGAGGAAACGACAGGTCTAGTTTTATCGCATCGTTCGATAACTTTTCAAACAACTCTCTTAACGGTAGTCATTTAATCTTCGCAATACACTTTATCACTCAAACCATCCTTGCAATCAGATGGCAACAAACTAGTCAAACTTCATTTCATTTTATGAATTATTTACTGCGCAACTTCGTTAATTATTTATTTCTAATTTGGTATAAGCAGAAAACTTTAACTTTAAATACTGAGGGAATTTGCGCATTAAATAATTGAAAAAATGACACGATGTTTCAGTGATTTTTTGTCATATAATATAAAATAGAGAAAGATTAGACTATTCGATTCAAAAATCCTTTGTCTCGTCGAATTTTCATCATCTTGTTTGAAAATGTTTGTTTTTTGGTAAAAAAACTAATTTTATATTTTTTTAAATTTTTTTCCTCAAGACAAAAATTTATTCTGAAGGGTAGATTTAATGTTCACGAGGCAGTTTATCACTAAACCCATTCTTGCAATCAGATTCAGTAAAACATTATTCCAGTTTTGTCAATTATTTACTGCGCAACTTTAATATTTTTGTAATTTTAATTTAAAATGTGTTTCAAACATTACCTTCGAATAATCAGGGAAGGCGCAATAAACAATTCAGCAAATGAAATGAATTTTCAATGATTTGTTGTCATCTGATTACATGGATGGATTAAGTGATAATGTATTGTGATCATTAAATGAAAACCATTAAATGAGTTATTTAAAAATTTAATCAACAAAATAAGTAAATTTTCATCGAAAGCAATACATTTTCGATCAAGAAGAATACTTTTCTAACAAAAAAAAAAGAGTTTAAGAAACGCTTTAATTTATATTTTGTTCTTTTTTTAATTTAAATGTGCTAACATTAAAAAATTAATATAAAATAGAGAAGGGTTAAACTATTTTATTTAAAAATCTTTTTTCTGCTCGAATTTTCATCGTTCTGGCCAAAAATCTATTTCTTCAGTTGAAACTTAACTTTTTGGTTAAATTTTTTTTTTTGTAGAAAATTAATTTTCTTTATTGAAAATTCCTTTCCACAAACAAAAATTTACCTATTTTGTTTAATAATGTTTCAAGCAACTCTCTGAAGGGTAGAAATTTAATGTTCAAAAGGCTGTTTATCACTTAACATATTCTTGCAGTCAGATCCAGTCAAACATTATTTCAGTTTCTAAATTATTTACTGCGCAAATTTGGTATTCTTGTAATTCTTATCTGGGATGCGTATAAAACTTTAACTTCAAACAATCAGGGAAGGCGCAATAAATAATTGAGAAAATTTAATGATTTTTCAGTGGTTTGTTGTCATCTGATTACATGGATGGAATGAATGATAACGCATTGCGAAACATTAAGAGAGTAATTTATAAATTTAATGAACAAAATAAGTAAGTTTTCATCGAAAGAAATTCATTTACAATCAAGAAGAATAATTTTCTAGAGTTTGAGAAACGCTTCAATTTACATTTAAATTTTTATTTTTATTTTAAAGTGATAACATTCAGAAATTAAAATAAAAAAATATAAAATAGATAAATATTAGACTATTTTATTCAAAAATTCTTTGCCTGGTCGAATTTTTATGATTTCGGTCAAAAATCTATTTCTTTAGTTGAAACTTAACTTCTTGGTAAAAAATCCTTTGTTTTTTGGTCGCAAATTAATGTTCGTTTTTGAAAATTCATTTCCTTAGACAAAAATTTACCTATTTAGTTTGCTAATTTTCCAAACAACTTTTTAAAGGTTATATATGTAATGTTCACAAGGCAGTTTATCGATCATCTATTCTTGCAATCAGATCCAGTCAAACATTATTTCATATTTTTGTTATTATTTACTGCGCAACTTTATTATTTTTGAAATTCTACTCTAAGAAGTGTATAAAACTTAACCTTCAAACAAACATGACATGCGCAATAAATAATTAAGCATAGGAAATATTTTTCCAATGCATTGTTTACATCTGATTACAGGGATGAATTGAGTGATAATGTATTGTGATTATTAAATGGAAACCATTAAGAGTGTTATATGAAAATTTACTTAACAAAATAAATAAATTTTCATGGAAAGCAATACATTTTCGATCAAGAAGAATAATTTTCTAACAAAAAAAAGAGTTTAAGAACCGCTTTAATTTATATTTTGTTCTTTTTTCAATTTAATTGTGATAAAATTTAAAAATTAATATAAAATAGAGAATGATTAGACTATTTTATTTAAAAATCTTTTTTCTGCTCAAATTTGTATCGTTCTGGTCCAAAATCTATGTCTTCAGTTGAAATTTAACTTCTTGGTTAAAAATATTTTGTTTATTGGTAGAAAATTCATTTTCTTTTTTGAAAATTCATTTCCTTAGTCAACAATCTACGTATTTTGTTTGATAATTTTCCAAACAACTGTTTGAAGGTCAGAAATTTAATGTTCACAAGGCATTTTATCAATCAACCTATTCTTGCAATCAGCTCCAGTCAAACATTGTTTCAGTTTCATTCAGTTCTTTCAATTATTTACTGCGCAACTTGAGTATTTTTGCAATTTTAATCTGGGATGCGTAAAAAACTTCACCTTCAAACAGTCAGGGAAGGCGAAATAAATAATTGAGAAAATAAAATGATTTTTCAGTAGTTTGTTGTCATCTGATTACATAGATGGATAAAGTAATAATGTATTGTGATAATTAAATAAAAAACCATTAAGATATATATTTAAAAACTTATTTAATAAAATAAGTAAATTTTCATCGAAAGAAATAATATTTCAAACGAGAAGAATAACTTCCTAACAAAAAAGAATTTAAGAAACGCATTAATTTATATTTTAAATTTAATTTTAATTTTAATTGGATACGATTTAGAAATTAAAGATAAAAATTAATATAAAATAGAGAATGAGTAGAGACTATTTTATTCAAAAACTTTTTGCCTCGTCGAATTTTTATCATTTTGATAAAAAATCTATTTCTTCAGTTGAAACTTAACTTCTTGGTTAAAAATCTTTTGTTTTTTGGCAGAAAATTAATTTTCTCTTTTCAGAATTCATTTCCTCATACAAAAATTTGCCTATTTTGTTTGACAGGTTTTCAAACAACTCTTTAAAGGTTAGAAATTAAATGTTGACAAGGCATTTTATCAATTAACCTATTCTTGCAATCAGAACCAGTTTAACCTTATTTAAGTTTCTAAATTATTTACTGCGCAACTTTAGTATTTTTTTAATTTTAATCTGGGATGCGTAAAAAAATTCACCTTCAAACAGTCAGGGAAGGCGAAATAAATAATTGAGAAAATAAAATGATTTTTCAGTAGTTTGTTGTCATCTGATTATATAGATGGATTAAGTGATAATGTATTGTGATAATTAAATGAAAAACCATTAAGAGATATATTTAAAAACTTATTTAACAAAATAAGTAAATTTTCATTGAAAAAAATCCATTTTCATTTAAGAAGAATAATTTTCTAACAAAAAAAGAACTTAAGAAATGCTTTAATTTATATTTGTCTTTTAATTTCAATTTTAATGCAATAAAATTTAAAAGTTAACAATAAAAAATAATATAAAATAGAGAAAGATTAGACTATTCAATTTAAAAATTCTTTTAGAAATCCTTTGTCTGGTCGACTTATCATTATTTCAGTCCAAACTCTATTTCTTTAGTTGAGTTTAACTTCTTGGTTAAAAATCTTTTGTTTTTTGGTAGAAAATTAATTTCCTTTTGAGAATTCATTTCCTTACACAAAAATTTACATATTTTGTTTGATCATTTTTTAAACAACTGACTGAAGGGTAGAAATATAATGTTCACAAGGCAGTTTATCACTCAACCCATTCTTGCAATCAGATCCAGTCAAACATTGTTTCAGTTTTTTAATTATTTACTGCGCAACTTTAATATTTTTGTAATTCTATTCTAGAATTGTATAAAACTTTACCTTCAAACAATCAGGGAAGTTGCGCAATAAATAATTGAGAAAATAAAATGATTTTTCAAGTCTGATTACATTGATGGGCTAAGTTATTGAGTATTTAAAACATTATGTGATTATAGATAAGAGAGTTCTTTTAAAAATAAAAAACAAAATAGTTTAATTTTTATCTTAAGAAATTAACTTTCCACCATAAAGAATAATTTTTTTTTAATCCAGAAAACATTTCAATTTCAATTTTAATGTGATAAAATTTCTAAATTAATATAAAAGAGAAAAAGATCCGACTATTTGATTCAAAAACCTTTTTTTGGTCTAATTAATATTATTTTAGTCGAGAATCCATTTCTTCAGTTGAAACGTAACTTCTTGGTTGAAAACTCGTTTTTTTGGCAGCAAATTAATCGTGTTTTTTTAAAATTCATTTCTTTAACAAAAAATTGCCTATTTTGTTTAATAGTTTTTCAAGCAACTCTCTTAAGGGTAGAAATTTAAGGTTTACAAGGTATTTTATTACTCAATCCATTCCTACAATGAGATCCAGTTAAACATCACTTAATTTCCTCAATTATTTACTACGCAACTTTATTATTTATGAATTTCTAATCTGGGATGTATATAAAACTTTCCCTTCAAACAATATAGGAAGTTGCGCAATGAATAATGGAGGAAATAAAATGATTTTTCAAGTGTTTATTGTGATCTGATTACATGGATGGACTGAGTGATTAGGTATTTAGAATATAAAGTGATTACAGATAAGAGAGTTCTTTTAAAAGGTAATGAACAAATTAATTTAATTTTCATCTCAAGAAATTAATTTTGAAACAAAAAGTATCACTTTCTATTAAAAAATTTAGAAAATATTTCATTTTCAATTTGTTTTTAATGTGATAACATTTTTAAATTACAAAATAAAAATTATTATAAAAGAGAGAAAGATTAGATTAATTGATTTCAAAATCCATTGTTTGGTCAAATGTTTATCATTTTATTCAAAATTTTATTTCTCCAGTTGACACTTAACTTCTTGGTTGAAAACTCTTTTGTTTTTTTTTTGCAGAAAATTAATCTTCTGTTTTAGATAAGTCTAGGATGGGTCAAATACTTTAAATTCAAAAAATCTGGAAATTTGCGCATTAAATAATTGAGAAGATTGAATGATGTGTCAGTGGTTTGTTGTCGTCTGTTACATGGTTGGATTGAGTAATAATGTATTGCAAACATTAAATGACTACTATTAAGTTAAACAAGAATAATAAATTTATAACAAACAAAAAAATTAGGAAGCGCTTAAATTTATATTTGAGTTTCAATTTGAATCTGACTATTTGATTAAAAAACCTGTTCCTGGTCGTGTTTTTATCATTTAAGTCAAAAATCCATTTCTTCAGTTTGAACTTAACTTCTTGGATGAAAATTATTTTGTTTTTCGATAGAAAATTAATCATCTTTTTTGAAAATTCACTTCTGTGGGCAAAACTTTATCATTTTTGTTTTATAGATTTCCAAACAACTCTCTCAAGGGTAGAAATTTAATGTTCACAATGCAGTTCATTACTCAATCCATTTTTGCAATCAGATGGCAAAAAACGAGTTATATATTATTTCATGTTCTCAATTATTTGTTGCGAAACTTTATTATTTACGAATTTATAATCTAGAATAACTTTAAAGCTTTACTTTCAAATAATCAGAAAAATTTGCGCAATAAATATTTGAGAAAATGGCAGGATGTTTATGTGGTTTTTTTATCTGGTTACGTAGATGGACTGAGTGACAGAGTATTTAAAACTTTAAATGATCACCGTTAAGGCAGATCTTTGAAAAGTAAATGAAAAAAATAGTTTAGTTTTCATCCAAAGAAATTAATTTTTAACCAAGAAGAATAATTTCCCTAAAAAGTAAAATTAAGAAAATACTTTAATTTCAATTTTAACTTCAATTTTAATTTGGTACATTTTTTAAGTTACTATAGAAGATAGAAAAGTTATACTATTTGATCTAAAAATTCTTATCTGGTCGACTTTTCATCATTTCATTAAAAAATCCATTTTTTCAGTTGAAACTTAACTTTTTTGTTAAAAA
Source organism: Druon quercuslanigerum (assembly GCA_010014905.2). Lineage (NCBI taxonomy): Eukaryota > Metazoa > Arthropoda > Insecta > Hymenoptera > Cynipidae > Druon > Druon quercuslanigerum. Next base: position 8,945 of record JAAAKG020084756.1, on the reverse strand, counting down.
ATCTTTTGTTTTTTGATGGAAAATTATCATTTTATTTTTTGAAAATTATACATTTAATATCCCTTGCAATGAAATGAAACAAACTAGTAAAAATTCATTTCCTTTTCTGAATTATTTACTGCGCAACTTTAAAAATAGTTAAACTTTTACCTAAGCAGTTCGCATTTTTATTTAAGAAAGATGAAATTTATATTAAAATAGATGCATTATTTATACAAAAAGATCAATTTTTAAAAAATATTGTGTTATTTTTATCTACAAAAAAACAATTGACTTTTCAGCTTCAAAATATTAATTTTAAACTATAAATATATTTTCTACAAAATAGTTGAATTTTAAACGAAAAATGATGATTCTAAAAAAAATGGATGAATTATCAACCAAAAAATATGCTTTTTAATTTGAGGAAGATTGAATTTCTACTGAAAAAAGATTAATTTATAAAACCAGAAGTACAAATTTTCAAAGCAACAGTTGAGTTATGAACCAAAAAATATTTCAGTTAAATGCTCAACACCAAAATATAACTCTGAAGCAAAAATTAAATTTTTTACAAAATATTTTGAATTTTAATAAAAAAGGACAATTTCTTAACAAAACAATTTAATTTTTAACAAAATAATTGCATTTTTATCCAAGAAAGATCAAATTTATACTAAAACTAAAACTTTTAAACCCAAAGCAAATTTTCTACAAAATAGTTGAATTTTTAACAAAAAAGGACGATTTTTTAATATAACTGTTGAATTTTTAACCAAACAGTTTCATTTTATCTAAGAAACATGAAATTTAGTTTTGAAGAAGTGAATTTTCTACAAAATAGTTTAATTTTCAACAAAAAAATTGAATTTTAAATTAAAAATTATTAAATGTTGATAAATTTTGGAATTTTCAAGTAGTCTGTTCCATTTTTATCCCAGAAAGATTTTATTTATGCTAAAAAATATGCTTTTTTTAAACTAAACAAACAAAAATAAAAAAAAATAGTTGACTTATCAACAGCAAAATATTATTTTTAAACAAAAAGTAGATTTTCTATAAATAGTTGAATTTTCAACGAAAGAGGACGATTTTTTAATAAAACTATTGAATTTTTAACCAGAATATTACACTTTTACCCAAGAAAAATGAAATTTTTACTAAACCAGCTACTTTTTTTTACCCAAAAGACAAATAACAAAAAAATTGCTGTATTTTTATCTGAAAAAAGTTGAATTTTCAATACCAAAATATGACATTTTAACAATAAATAAATTCTCTACGAATTAGTTGCATATTTATCTAAGAAAGATAAAAATTCTAATAAAGTAGTTGAATTTAAAAATATTAATTAATAATATAATAATATAATATAATTTTGAACAGCAAGCAATTTTTCTACAAAATAGTTAAATTTTCAACAGAAAAGGATGATTCTAAATTTTTTTTTAAATTTTCAACCAAGTATTTGCTTTTTTGTCTAAGGAAGATGCAATTTGTACAAAAATGTATGAATTTATAAAATTTAAAAAAATAGTTGAATTATCAACCAAAAATGTTTTATTCGAAATTTTAACAATAAAATATATTTTTTAAACAAATAGTTAATTTTTCTACAAAATAGTTGATTTTTCAATGAAAAAGACGATTTTGTAACAAAATAGTTGAAGTTAAAACCAAGCAGTGACTTTTTTATCCAAGAAAGATGAATTTGCTACTAAAATAGATAAATTTATAAAATTAAAAAGAGAAATTTTCAAGAAAATTGTTCTATTTTAATTTACAAAAAAGAAAACAGTTGAATTTCCAGTACAAAAATATCAATTTTGAGCAACAAGTAAATTTTCTACAAAATAGTTGAATTTTCAACGAAAAAGGATTATTCTAAAACAAAATTTTTAAATTTTAAGCAAAGCAGTTGCTTTTTTGTCTCAGAAAGAACAAAAATTTATACAAAAATATATGAATTTGAAAAGCTTAAATTTTAAATTTAATTTTAATAATTTTTAATTTAAAAATTTTAAAAATAGTTAAAGTATCAAGCAAAAATGTTACAGTTGAATTTTTAACAATAAAATATATTTCTTAAACAAAAAATGACTTTTCTAGAAAATAGTTGAATTTTCAACGAAAAAAACGATTTTATAACAAAACTGTTAGTTAAAATAGATGAATTTTTAAAATGAAAAAAATTCAAATAATTGAATTTTCATTCAAAAAAGATTTCAGTTCACTTATTTATCACCAAAATATGAAATCAATTAAAAACTCAAATTTTCTGGAAAATATTCTGAGAAATTCCGATCGGGGTCCAGTAGGGCCCGGGATAGATTTCCCCATTTCTAATAAGGCGCTGATCGGGAAAATGGAAAGGGCCTGACTAGTGCTGTAACGCTGTTTTAGCCAGGTTGTATCTAGAACGTCTGGGCAGAACCTAACGAGAGTGCCCTTTTATCGCCCGACTACTGATAGGGCCTCGTCTAGACCTCTTCTAATACCTGATGAATATTTTATTGATATGACAAAAAAGGTATTTGAAATATAAAAATTATTTTATTGCAAGTATTTTGACTGTAAATAAGGTTGTTGGCTACTTTTTACAATTACAGGAAATGTAACTTTTTTCTGAACATTTTTTTTTTAAAGATGTAATTTTTTCTTTAAAAAAAGACAGGATACTGATCAGATTTTTCTACACTAGATATTCTGATAGGGGCCCTAACTAGTTTTTATCTAAGAAAGGTGACATTTCTACTAATATTGGTGGACTTATAAAGCGAGAGAAATTTAACAAAAAACTTGTCTTTTCAATACCAAAGTATGAATTTTAAGCAACAAGTAAATTTTTTACCAAATAGTTGAATTTTCCACAAAATTGTTGCATTTTGAAACAAAAAAAATGAAAATTCTACAAAAAACAGATGAATTTTATTAACAAAAAGATAAATTAAAAAAAAAAGATTGTATTTTCATCTACAAAAAAAATTTGAATTTTTAATATTTAAGTGTGAGTTTTAAATAACAATTAAGTTATTTGTGAAATAGTTGAATTTTTAACCAAAAAGGATAATTTTGAAACAAAATTGTTGAATTTTTTACTCAAAAATTTTGATTCTATAACAAAATTGGGGAATTATTATCAAAAAATAGTTGCTTTTTAATCTGAGGAAGATTGAATTTCTACTAAAAAAAGATAAACTTTTAAAATTAAAAGGACAAATTTTCAAAGCAATAGTTGAATTATGAACCAAAAAATATTTCAGTTAAATGCTCAACACCAAAATATAACCCTTGAGCAAAATTTAAATTTTTTTACAAAATATTTTAATTTGCAATAAAAGAGGACAACTTTTTAACAAAACTATTTAATTTTTAACAAAATAACTGCATTTTTATCCAAGATAGATGAAATTTATAATAAAACTAAAAATTTTGAACCAAAAGTAAATTTTCTACAAAATAGTTCAATTTTCAACAAAAAAGTTGAATATTTAATAAAAAAGTATTAAATTTTGATAATTTATTCAATTTACATGTAGTCAGTTGCATTCTTATCTTAGAAAGGTTTAATTTATACGAAAAAAATGATTTTTTTCAAAAAGTTGCAATTAAAAAAAAAAAATTTACTTTTCAACAGCAAAATATTATTTTTAGACCAAGAGTAGATTTTCTCTCAAATAGTTGAATTTTTAACGAAAAAGGACGATTTTTCAACAAAACTATTCAATTTTCAACCAGAATGTTGCATTTTCATCCAAGAAAAATAAAATTTTCACTAAAACAGGTAAATTTTTTTACCGAAAAGACAAATTACAAAAAATGGGCTGTATTTTCATCTGAAAAATTGATTTATAATGAAGAAAATATGAGTTTTGAAAAACAAGCAAATTTTCAATAAATAGGAGAATTTTCAAGAAAATAGTTCAATTTAAATCAAAAACGACGTTTTGAAAACAAAATTGTTGAATTTTAAACCACAAAATTGCATTTTTATCTAAAAAAATTTTAATTTTTACTAAAATAAATAAATTTATAAAATTTTAAAAAGTAGTTGAATTATCAAAAAAACTGTTGAAGTTAAAACCAAGAATTTCTTTTTTATCCAAAAAAGATCAAGTTTCTACTGACATCGATACATTTATAAAATTAAAAAGACAAATTTTCAAGAAAATTGTTCTATTTTCATTTACAAAAAAGAAAACCAAAATATAACTTTCAAGCAACAAGTAAATTTTATTTTATTTTATTTTATTTTAACAAAAAGTCAATTTTTTAAAAAGATTTTTCTATTTTTATCCACATAAAAACATTGAATTTTCAAGCGAACATTTACATTTTTATTTAAGAAAGATAAAGTTTCCACTAAAATAGATGAATTTTTAAAATAAAAAAAATTTCCAAAAAATAATTGAGTTTGCCTTCAAAAAAGATTTCAGTTGACTTATTTATCACCAAAATATGAAGTTAATTGAAAACGCAAATTTTCTAGAAAATATTCTGAGAAATTTCGATCGGAGTCCAGTAGGGCCCTGCATAGATTTCCCCATTTCTAATAAGGCCTGAATAGTTCTGTAACGATTTTTTAGCCAGGTTCTATCTAGAACTTCTGGGCAGAACCTAACGAGAGTCCCATTTTATTGCCCGACTACTGGTAGGGCCCCGTCTAGACCCCTTTTAATTAACTGACAGCGAGTATTTTGACTTTAAATAAGGTTGTAGACTACTTCTTACAATGACATGAAATGTAATTTTTTTGAAGATTTAGTTTTTTATGAAGATCGAATTTTTTCCTTTAAAAAGAGACAGGATAGGGGCCACAACCAGTTTTTTCTAGACTAGATATTCTGATAGAGGCCCCAACTAGTTTTTATCTAAACTAGATATTTTGATAGGGACTCTAATTAATTTTTTTCTGGACTAGATATTCTGATAGGGCCCTTAACTAGTTTTTTTCTGGACTAGATATTCTAATGGGGACCCCAATTAATTTTTTCTGGACTGGATATTCTGATAGGGGCCCCTAAATATTTTTTCTAGACTACATATTGTGATAGGGACCCCAAGTAATTTTTTCTGGCCTAGATATTCTAATAAAAGCCCCCTACTAGTTTTTATCTGAACTAGATATTCTTATAGGGACACCAATTAATTTTTTCTGGACTAGATATTCTGATAGAGGCCTCTAATAATTTTTTCTAGACTAGATATTGTGATACGGGCCACAAACAGTTTTGTCTAGACTAGATATTCTAAAAGGGGCCCTTACTAGTTTTTATCTGAACTAGATATTCTAATAAAAGCCTCCTACTAGTTTTTATCTGAACTAGATATTCTTATAGGGACCCCAAGTAATTTTTTCTGCACTAGATATTCTAATAAAAGCCCCCTACTAGTTTTCATCTGAACTAGATATTCTTATAGGGACCCCAAGTAATTTTTTCTAGACTAGATATTCTAATAAAAGCCCCCTACTAATTTTTATCTGAACTAAATATTCTTATAGGGACCCCAATTAATTTTTTCTGGACTAGATATTGTGATACGGGCAACAAACAGTTTTGTCTAGACTAGATATTCTATAAGGGGCCCCAAACTAGTTTTTATCTGAACTAGATATTCTGATAGGGCCTTCAAATAGTTTTTTGCTCGACTAGATATTCTAATAGGGACCCCAATTAATTTTTTCTGGACTAGATATTCTGATCGGGCCCCCAACTAGTTTTTATATGAACTAGATATTCTTATAGGGACCCCAATTAATTTTTTCTGGACTAGATATTGTGATACGGGCCACAAACAGTTTTGTCTAGACTAGATATTCTATAAGGGGCCCAAACTAGTTTTTATCTAAACTAGATATTCTTATAGGGCCCTCAACTAGTTTTTTTCTGGACTAGATATTCTAGTAGGGACCCCAATTAATTTTTTCTGGACTAGATATTCTGATAGAGGTCCCTAAAAGTTTTTTCTAGACTACATATTGTGATAGGGACCCCAAGTAATTTTTTCTGGACTAGATATTCTAATAAAAGCCCCCTATTAGTTTTTATCTGAACTAGATATTCTTATAGGGACCCTAATTAATTTTTTCTGGACTAGATATTGTGATACGGGCCACAAACAGTTTTGTCTAGACTGGATATTCTAAAAATGGGCCCCAATTAGTTTTTTATCTGAACTAGATATTCTGATAGGGCCCTTAACTAGTTTTTTTCTGGACTAGATATTCTAATAGGGACCTCAACTAGTTTTTATCTAGACTAGACACTCTGATAGGGACTTCATCGGAACCCAGCTTCAAATAGAGAAAGATAGGGAAATTTTTGGACGGGTGTCTAAATAAAACCTTATCCCTCAGAAAAATGTCTTACAAAAAATATTATCGTTATTCTGTGAGATCTGTTTTTATCGATTTTATAAATAATTTTAAAGAAAGGCAACTTTTGAAATTTCTTTAAAACAAATACTAAATATTGTTGTAATATCATCATTAAAAATGTTGTAAGAAGCGATTATCCGGCATTTTATTGGGAAACAATAAAGAGTACGTTAAACCTGACTAACGATTCTGTCTCTTTGTCTTCTCTAGATATCAAATATCAGATAATTAGAGAAAATAATTACATACGTATGGACCAATATATCAGGATAATGGCTCATAATTGTGTTCCATGCTCGGGTTGATCTTTGCGTATTAATAGTATTGGAATTGGAACCGCTATAAGCGAGTAGAATTGAGAGTCCCGTGGGTGGCAAAGTAGTAAAGAGTGAAGAGTGAAGAGTGAAGAGTGAAGAGTGAAGAAGTGTGGAAGTCTCGTCTCCCCTATCGTCTCGGCAGGTACGCCCAGTGAGTCGAGTCGAGTAGTGTCAGCCAGGATAGGATAGGAGTGAACTACAAGGCTAGAGAAACACTCTTTGATCCGAGGCTCGTCTTCTCTTTCGCGTTCTAATTCTCACGTATGTCTTCGGCTCATAGACTCATTATTATGCTCGCGGAGGAATTCCGTTCCGTCACTATCTCACCGAGATAATGTCCTCTGTCCTCCCTTTTCCCAAAGAAAAACACACTCGACGAGTCTCTACAATAACAATAATAACAGTTCACTCGATTCGATTCCACTCGATTCGATTAGATAATTACTTTACATAATCGCACTCGATGTTCTCCTCCTTTCATGAGTCGGCTTTATTTTTTTATGCAAATCGCTGCTTTTTATATCTCAGTTATCTCCTGGGAAAGTCAAATTACAGTGGAATTGATAAATTTTTATTTTAATGAGTCAGAATCTAGGCCTCTTTTTAACCCTTGACTCTCTTGTAATCTTAACCCTTCCCTCATTTGATGTGTCCTCTACTGGTCTTCATTCTGGAATAAAAGGTATATACTAGGTGGCTTTTCATTTTAAATTATTCTTAACAGGTTGATTATTTCTTTCCTTGAGGAGTACCCCTTATTTTCATTTTGAAATTTTCCTTTCCTAACTTTCTTTTCTGTTGATATATTTTAGAGTTAATTTTTTTTAGACAATTCTTTCAAGTCTATGAATCCTATGAATTCCATGAAATCAATGAATTCTATGAATTCTATGTATTCTATGTATTCCATGAATTCTAAGTATTCTATGAATTCTATGAACCCTATGAATTCAATGAATTTCTTGAATTATTCCTTACAGTTTGATCATTTCTTCCGTTTGGGTGTACCCCTTATTTTCTATTTTAAATTTCCCTTTTCCTAACTTTCTTCTCAGCTGATATTACGAAAATCAATAAATTAAATTTAATTAAGTTTTTGAATTCATTGAATTCTTTGAATTTTATGAATTTAACGAATTTGATCAATTCTATGAATTCTATGAATTTTATTAATTCTATGAATTCTCTTATTTCTATGAAATCTAAGAATTCATTGAATTCTATGAATTCTATGAATTCTATAAATTCTATAAATTCTATGAAGTTTACGAATTCTATGAAATCTATGAATTATATGAATTCTATGAATTATATGAATTCTACGAATTCTATGAATTTTATTAATTCTTTGAATTCTATTAATTAAATTCTTTGTATGAATTCTACGAATTATATGAATTCTATGGATTATATGAATTCTACGAATTCTATCACTTATATTATTTGTATGAATTCTAAGAATTCCTATAATGGTTTGAATTACTTAAACTATATGAATTATTTGATTTCCTTGAACTCTATAAATTCCTTGAATTATTCTATGAACTCTGAATTCTATGAATTCTACAAATTCTATTAATTATATTATTTGTATGAATTCCAGGAATTCTATGAATGCTATTATTTCTATGAATTCTATGAATTATATGAACTCTATGAATTCTATGAATTATATGAATTCTATGAATTATATGAATTCTACGAATTCTAATAATTCTACGAATTCTATTAATTATATTATTTGTATGAATTCTATTAATTATATGAATTCTATGAATTATATGAATTCTACGAATTCTTTCACTTATATTATTTGTACGAATTCTAAGAATTCCTAGAATAGTTAGAATTACTTAAACTATATGAATTATTTGATTTACTTGAACTCTATAAATTCCTTGAATTGAGTTAATTCTTTGAATTCAATTCATTCTATTATTTCTATGAATTTGAAGAATTTCTTCAATTCTATGAATCCTAAGAATTTATTAAATTCTATGAACTCTATGAATTCTATTAATTATATGAATTATATGAATTATATTATTTCTTGAATTCTATGAATCCTAAGAATTTATTAAATTCTATGAACTTTATGAATTCTATGAATTCTATGAATTATATGAATTCTATGAATTCTACGAATTCTATTAATTATATTATTTGTATGAATTCTATGAATTATATGAATTCTACGAATTCTAAGAATTCCTAGAATAGTTAGAATTACTTAAACTATATGAATTATTTGATTTACTTGAACTCTATAA
>JAAAKG020084745.1:0-16624 GCA_010014905.2 Druon quercuslanigerum | reverse complement strand
CCCTATAAACGGGCTCTCCAGGATGAATGTCGGAACCCTATAAACGGGCTCTCCAGGATGAATGTTGGATCCTTATAAGTCTCCCCAGTGTGATTAGTGGATCCCTATAGAGGGGCTCTCCAATATGTATCCTCGCGAATTAAGACAAGTGCGCAGGCAGGATAGAGAGTTCCAAAAAAACGACTGACACCAACGAATCTACTAATCACTTGCCGCGTTCGCGACCGTATGTTCCCCACGGTTCAGTTGGGCGAGGCAATAGGTTCGAACCGAAGCTACGACTAGGCAATAGCCCCGGACAAACACAAGAGCGTCGCACAGTGGTTTGAATTAAAACTCTAGCAGACAATCGGATGGATCACCGTACTGTTTAAAGCTAAACAATTATGCTGAAGATGAAAAAATTCTTAACAGCAAAAAGTAGAATCTCAGATACCGAGAATTTTTTTACGTCAAAAATTTCAATTTTTACATATGTTATAAAACTATTTACTGAGACAGTTCTTTAAGCCTCAAAAATGACTTTACGCTTGCAATTCTGAGTACAGAGTTGAATTCAGCGACCTCAAGAACGTCCATTCATTTTCTGCACTATCTAATTGCAAGCGTAAAGTCATTTTAAGGCTAAAAAAACTTTAGATAATTAGTTTTACAACGTATGTAAAAATTGAAATTTTTGAAGTAAAGAAATTCTCGGTATCTGAGATTCTATTTTTTTCTGTTAAGAATCATTTCATCATCAACATAAAACTTTAAACGGCGCTATGAGCCATCCTACTGTCAGCTAGAGTTTTAATCCAAACCACTGTGCGTCGTTTTAAATGGTCGGGCCAACTCAGGAGGGACATCCTTACCTGTTAGCAAGAAAGGTCACTGGCGCGAAGATGATACATGCAAAGGCTGCAAGAGCGTTGGGTCAATATGCACCCGGAATATGCTCATAAAACGCCCCAGTAATTACGAAATCAGGTACCCTTTTTACGAAAATCGGGATAGGAAGCTCTTTATCAAGAAGAAGAGCAAAATCCTTTAAAGAACATACCACTCCTTGCAGCACGATTACTGTTGCAGATATCCGATAATGTCAACATGAGAAATAGGAGATCAAAAATCCACCAAAAACTTTTTCTCAGGATGGACAAATTAGCTGAAGCTAATACTGCTCTCCCTAATTTGCTCCCTGAAGATGTTGATCTCTGGAATCTGAACTGTGTAGTTTACGAAAAGACGGTCTCCCTGCTTAGTAAAATTAGAAGCAATGATACTGCAAAAGCTCAAGATTCCTATGAGGCTTATGAACAGAAGAGAATTTAAGGTCAACCATCTTTTTTACATGGACGACTTTTAGTTCTTTGCTTCTTCAAAAGAGAACCTTGCAATCGTTGTGGCGTCAGTTTATAGGTACTCTAAAGCCATTGCCAAGGAACATTAGAAAATACATCAATGCGTGACGATCAGGATCTGTAACTCATAGGTGAAAATACCATTCAACATCTTGGTAATGGAGAGACATAACATATTTTGGAATAACGGAAGCGGAAACCCAAGATGTGCGTGTTTTAAAAACGGCCCTTGAAAAACGGTATTGCAAAATTCTCAGAAAAATGTTGGCTTTCGAATTCTATGGGAATAATAAGCTCCAGGCGACTAATATTTTGGCCGTCCCTATACTGCTTTACACGTTTGGAGCAGTAGAATGGGACGTCGATGAGTTGAAGCAACTTGACCTAAACATGCGCAAGATGATGAAAATCCATCGAAGTCATCATCCTGGATCTTCTGTACCTCGTATTCATCTCCCTCGAGATAAAGAGGGTAGAGGTTTGCGGAGCTTATAGTGTCTTCGTCGAAGAACCAATCCAGTTACACAGCCTGCTTATTTTTAAAAAGCACAGATTCTCTAATACGACTCGTACATCAACATGAAGTCGCCAATGTTCCGGCGTTTTTCTAGCGAGCCGCAGATACGGCAGCATAGCAGCTTGGTCTCCCATTTGATTCCAGCGACATTATACATGGGCTAGCATCACTAACATCTTTAGTTCTTAAAAGACCCGTACAGGAAGCAGAACATTCGCTTCTACTAAAGGAACATGCTGGTAAGCCCCTTCACGGTAAATTATACGGCATTATACGTAGGGAAGAGCTTTCGATTGGTCTATCCAATCTGTTTCTCAAATCTGCTGGATTAAGATTGGAGGCGGTGAGATTTCTTTTTGCTTGCCAAGGAAGCGTTATAGGAACCTTAGTTTACCGTGAACGCATAATGAATGTACCTATAGGCGATATCAACTTCCGAGCGTGCAAGCAAGAGCCATAAACACTTGGACATGTTCTTAGTGGATGCTTAAAGTATACACGCTTGGGGTACATAGAGAGACACAATGCGGCCATAGGAGGAACAGAAGTGCATTGTAGAGAATGATCAGTAAGATCTACTGGAATTTCTCGTTTTCTACCATCTGGCGCAGACGATCGCATGTCAGATGAAAAAGGCTGTTCTTCTGAGATTACTACATCTGGTCCGTCAATACTGTTCCTCCTAACACTGTACCAAGGTTAGTAACTCTAAAAAGGTATTTAGAGGTGAAACCTTCACCTCCATCTGTGCGGTCTGCCGCGTAAGGCCATCCGCGGCTGGAAACCGCACTCTAAGGAACAGTGTTGTATGAAGTATCTTGCGTAAATTTCCAGCTCTTGCTAATTTTTTAGGATAGAAGGAACAGGGGTAGATGAAGTACACTGCGTGGTTCAGACTGCGGAAAGCAAGGGTAACCAATAGCCCTAAAATACAGCTGACATGGTATAATAATAATATAATAATCATATATAATATATATATATATATAATAATAATAATAGTAATACAGCTCACATGGTGCACAACTTCTGGTACAAGTATCTGACGAGTGTGGATCCTGCGTTGACAAGGTGTTTTCAGAAGAGCATTGAACACCCAGATCTGATGCCAGGCTTTATGCTCCAGGGTACTACGTATATGTTACCTAAAAAATTAGATGCTCAAAATCCATCTGAATTTCGACCGATAGCCTATCTTCCAACAATTTATAAATGTATTACAGCTATAATTGCAGATAAGGTACATTCTCATTGCGACGAGAATGACATCCTTGCAGAGGAACAAAAAGGATGTTCTAAAAACTCGCGAGGCTGTATAGATCTAGTCACTATAGACGCGGTTGCCATGACTCAAGCTCGTAAGCATCGTAAGCATCATTAAAGTCTGAAAATTGTGCAAAATCTGCCCACGCATTATTTACTTTCTAAGTCGTGCGATGAGGCTCTGGGGTACAAGAATCAATTATTTGGACCATGGACAACCAAGGATAACTAGAACAATAGGCATTATGACTGGTATATTTTAAGGAGTCTCTTCCAGTGAACTATTGTCCTGTTTAGCGTTGAAACAATTGAGCAAAACACTAAACAGCATATCTTACGGGTTCAGAATTCATGATAATGATGATGGTCATCAAGTGATCCATCTTCTGTACATGGACGACCCGAAGCTGCACGCTAATTCAGTCCAGAAATTGCAGCAAGTGAGAGATGTCACAAAGCAGTTTTCCAATGATATCCACATGGAGTTCAGACTACAGACTACAGGACGGCAGAAATAGAAAACGAGTTCGAAAATGACATCGAGGCAATGGCTGCGGGTGAATCATATGGGTATTCTTGAATCAAGGGTATTCGGCATACGACAGTTAAGACAAGCCTAACGACTGCCTTCGCCATTAGACTCCAATTAATTATGAAGAGTTTTCTCAACTCGGCAAACAAACTCAGGGTAATCAACTCATATGCCATCCGTGTAAGCACGCAGTCCTTCGGGCTGACCAAATGGTATAACACCGACCTTCAAAAGTTAAACAGAATCGTCCACGTAGAAATGACGAAGCACCCACTGCACCACAAAAATTCAGCAATTGAAAGAGTCCTTTGAATTGAAGCCCTTGAAATTGTTCTCAGATGGGACCTTCAATATCAAAGTAGAAACCATAGAGGAATTAGAAATACAATGAAGGACGAAAGCTATCCACGGCAAGCAATCCAAAACGTTAGATCAACATGAAGTGAATAGTGAAGAATCCAATATTTGCCTAAGCAAGGGCGCTCGGTATACAGAGATGGAAGGATTCGTCATTGTGATACAGGACAAGGTTGTCAGGACAAGGAATTAACGCACACACGTGTTACATGTTGACCGGTGCCGATTATGTGCAGATACCAACGAATCCATCAAGCACATTATTGACGGCTGTCACTAATGGCTTAGAGAGAATATACGCACAGGCATAATGATGTAGCGGAGATTATACATCAACAACTCGCCCTAAATCTAGGGCTCTTAAAAGAACGGATGCCTTTCTATAGATACATGGAAATGTCAGTTTTAGAAAGCGAAGATTATATCTAATATTAAGATGTTACTATCCAAACGGATAATTACATCCGGACAAGTCGACCTGAGATCGTGATTTGAGAAAAAAAGGTGAAACAATCTACATCATCGACATTGCTTGTCCACTTAACCGGAATTTGCAGTCAACCTATACATGAAGGAATGTGAATCATGCATCTATTCATCATATTGTGATTTCGGCTACAGGCAATTTCCGCGCGAGATGAACATTTATGTGTCCGTAGGGTATTCGCCGCAGCTCAGAGGGCGATTTTATTAAACACCTGCCGCATTGTAAGAAACTTTCTTGCCCATCAGGAAGCAAGCAGCTAAACACCTATGGAGTAGCAGATGGTAGCTCTAAGAAAGCATATAGAGGTGACTATCGTCACCTCCAACGCTCGCAGAAGCTTGTAATTGTATACTTACAACATCCTCGCAGGAGGTTTAAAGCATCGTATTAAGTTAACTTATAACATCCTAATCTCATCAGTCACTTGACTTAGTACGTGGCTGTGATGTATAACCGGATTAACCTGAGTAAGTTTTAAATTGAATATTAAATCCAAATTACACCATGCTCGTCATTTTGTACCTACAGCACCATCGCCAGACATTTTAGATAGCGCACTAAATTAACTTATAATATCCTTATCTCATCAGTCACTTGACTTAGTCCGTGACTATGAGTATGTACCGGATTCGCCCGAGTGAAACTTAAAAAAAAATCATCCTATTGTGATTTCATCTACAGGAAATGTGCACGCAAGATGCACTGAACATCTGGAACATTTAGGATTCAGTAGGGACTGACAACAGCTCAGAAGGTAGTTTTATTAAAAAACTATCGCATTGTAAGAAACTTTCTCGACCATCAAGAAGCAAGCGACTAAAAACTTGTGGAGTGGCATAGTGTAGATCTAAGAAAGCATCCAGAGGTGACTGTGGTCACCTCCAACTCTCGAGGCCGCTTTTTAAGTATAACAGCAGTAAAAGACGAACTATTTTGTACCTAAAACATCATTTTTTATTAGCTTCGTTTCATTTTTAACCAATAGAATGAATTTTCCACAGAAAATATGTATAATGTATAACAAAAAATTTTCTATGAATTGAAAATGTAACCTGCACACAAGAACTCATCGTATTGAAATATTTCTCTTAAAAAAATTATCTGCTTAAAGAACAAAATAATTTACATTAAAAAGAATAATTCACAAATAAAAAAATAGTGAAATCTCTCAAAACAAACCCTCGAAAGAAATGAGGGTGAAAAGTGGAGCCAAATGATACATTCTTACTTGCATTAGGTAGAAGATTATAGTGGAAAAAGGTCATCAAATTTTCAGAAAAGAATTTTGTGAGATCACTAAGATTCGCTAAATGCTATTAGTGAATAAAACTATTTTGTAATTAATATATTTTAATATTTTAATCATACGCGTCCCACCATTAAAATATTTTCAATAGTAATGACAATATGAATCACGGAATTGGATGGAAGCTTCTAATATGTCCCCTAAGGGTTTACATTTTTCTTGCACCTTCTTCCTATTCCTTAACACAGCTCCCACACATTTACATGATTGTGGGAGGGGGACCTACAGTTTAAGATGGGTTTCGAACCACCAAGAGCAACAGCCATAAGTACTTAGAGAACCTTTTTCTCTAGAGGTACCGGTCCGACGACTCTCCGGAGATGAACAACTCCCTTGCTAGGCTATTGTTCACCGCATGGGCCACCAAGGCTCTTCCAGGGTGCGAGACGGGAACCGAACCCGCAAGCCGATACAGTGGGTTCAAAGCCTGCGCTTTAACCCCCATGACCATCGTCCCACTATGAATTATGGAATTTGTAATTACAAAACTAATCGATAAAGTTCAGCGCTGTGGTTGGTATGGTTTAATTTTTAGAAATACATACTATGTAATCGGTAATCGGTTTACGTTGTCCGATTCAACGGTGAGGATCGTGAGGTAGAAGGGGCCTAATTATTAAAAATGAATTTTCCTTTCTCCTCCGATCCTACGAGAGAATCGTGAGAGAAAAGCTCGGATTACCCGATTTTTTATCGCGATACATTTAAAATTTCGATAAACTGCATAACCTGCTTTATAAGTTACAAATAAAGATCTTTTAAAACTTCTTGTTTTAAAAATTATAGGAGCCTAAATTACATTACAAATTGTAATACAAAATACTAGACCTTTTATTTCGTAGAAAATTCTTGGAAAAATAATAGGTTATTTATTCCTCCTGAAAACTTAGCTAAATAAAGTTAGCCTAATTCTTATCCGCAGCAAAAAGATAGCCTAATACTTGTAGAACCCATAGATGTATTGTGTAAAATTCGTCGAAAAAACAATATATTATGTCCAGAAACGGTTCTGGGACTTGAATATGCAGCCTGCCTCATTTCAAATGAATTCACCCATGCGTATCTTTGTTTTACTAACAGTCCTTCAAATGAAGACCCTAGCTAGCTTCCTTTAAAAGTTGAAATTTCGTAAATAACTACTTAAGATCACGAATTTGACAGCAACGTACCTGACTTGCGGGGAGAGATTCCGATAGTTGTCCTGGGCTAATCAAAGACGCAGCATATTGATGAAGATGTGCTGGTGACATTGAAGCTGGTGCCTAAAGTACCACAACAAAAATTCGTGTATCAATATTTTGTCTCCCACGTTAATAAAAAAATATTACAGTGCCTCTGAACCAACTTTCTTTGTGAAGTCTTTCCATGTAGGGTTTCCTCGTTGATTACAATAGTATACAATATTATAAAGATTTTGAAGGTCAAAAACAAATAAATTCATTGACTCAGATATTCATCGGACGCTTTTTAAAAAAATTGTATATTATTTAATAAATTAAACTACAGTGGATTCCAAGTTAATTAATCACGGACGTTGTCATAACTTAATAGAATTAGGATAGATTCGGATTTCCGAAAGCATAAAATGTTTAAATGTAAATATATTTGTGAATAAAAAATAACAGAAAAAGGCAAATTAAAGTGTTATGAAATAAGAAAAAAATAAAAAACGTTTCTGAAAAAACAGCATTCAATATTTTTATTTCTTTACCAAAGGAAGATGTATGATGAGTCCCGCCAATTTTATCCAAGACAGAGCCAATAGTTCATGAAAAAAAATCAGCTAAAATAATGAACCATTTTTTCCTTATTTTGATTTTAGGATGTCAGAAATTATCGACTAAAGAAGACATAACTAAAATTATCAAAATCAATCAAATCAAATCACTGAAAATTTCTCCATTTATTTTTCTATTTTTAAAGACCATAAAAAATTAAAAATATAATATTCAAATATATTTATGTTGAAATTTGTTCTTCCAAGTTACTGTAAAAATAAAGTTTCGTCTCATGCGCTTGCGTCGGGAAAGCGGGCTCATTGGCCGCAGTTTGCATAAGAATACATACTAACTGCGACTAATGAGCCAGCTGCTCTGATGCAGCCACCAAGACGTGTTCGCCAATAACGGGACCACTGTTGCAGTATGAGCTGCTTTCCCTTGCTTCACAATGCAGTTGCATTTCTTTTCCAAAGTTTTGTTATTCCGAAGAAAAATTACTTTGTTCATAATAATAACATTACAAAAATACTGGAGTTTATTGCCACAAGCAATGAATCTTGTTGGCACACAAGGATGCTTTTTCGGCTATTAATCCGTGAAAGCTTGGCACCTCCAAAAACGCTGATGATAAGGATGACTAGCTTAACAGAATATTTCAGGTATACTGCCGCTCCAACCTGGATGTCGTAAATGCAGAAATGCGAGTGCGCATGCGCAACTGTGTAGTTACGATTTCCTAAACAGTACAAGCAATTGGCATAGGTATGACAATGTGTGATCATCTGTCAAGACTAGACCGCACTCGTACTTTGGTTACATGCATTGTTATCGTGTTTCTTTTGAATGCCAAAGAATTTTATTTTTAAGAACAAACTTTCAAATTACATTATCAAATTTAGAAAAAGCTTTTTGTATTTTAGAATTCGAACTTTATTAGCATTTTTATTTTTAAAACAAACATGAATAGCCTACTTAAATTAAAGAATTTACTTGCAAAATATAATAATTATCTAAAAAAATTCCCTTTGTTATAATTCTTAAGTAAAAAGAAGTTATGATAATATAAAGTATATCACACGTGATTTCATAACTTAAGATTCCTTTCTAGCCCTAAACCACTGTCTTGATTAATTTTACGTATGTCGTATGATGTCTTTGTAATATGTTTCGAATTATAATACCCCTTAATAGAAATGCGGTTGCAATGATTAGTTTAATTTTCTTAGCCTTTCTTTCATTTTTCTGTAGTTACGCCAGCTTTTGCTGCCATCGAAACTCGACTTTTTAAAGTCAAGAACTATGTCATGTCTCGAGCGCATAACAAAAAAAAAAACTGTCGCGAATATGAAGTTCCAGTAAATGCGACGCTTCGCATTCTCGACAATTGACTCTTAGTGCCCCATTGTGCCTTTGGATCTAGGTCTTTATCGTATGAGTTGGACAACTAAATAGTATGTGTCCTAGATGGACGGGGTGTGCATTGTACGTTCTGCAACTATCATCAGGAATATCTTGGCTCAAAATCTGGCGACGATATGCCAAAGTAGGAATGACACAATCTTGACACGCCAAAATGTAACCCTTCATGCCCAACTTCAATCCAGGGGATTTACGGAAAACAAAAATTAGCTCACGCGACATCGACTGATCCTCTACATTTCTATGGAAGATACCATGCATCCTCTTGCCGAGGAGCTGTTCCCGAATGTTTTTACCCTGTGTTTTTTAATTCGAGCTTTCAAGAGTGAGGAATCGAGATAGGTAAGATTTTATGCATTCTGCTTACCCCTGATATTAAAGTCAAGGCTGAGTGTTTCAGCTACTTCCTCCCCCGCTTTGTACAGAAACGCTCCTTTGCCCATTTCTTCATGCTTCCTGACGATTTTAGGAGGCTCTCCTCTATTTCCGATTATATGTGTATATTATTGCTTTACACGTTTGGAGCAGTAGAATGGGACGTCGATGAGTTGTAGCAACTTGACCTAAACATGCGCAAGATGATGAAAATCCGTCGAAGTCATAATCCTAGATCTTCTGTACCTCGTATATATCTCCAGAATAATCTTATTGTGAAGACATTCAAGATTTAGTATTCCACGACCTCGACATCAAGGGATCTGAGCTCCCCTTCGTCCATGGAACCACGCCAAATAAATTGAGTAATAACGGGATGGCAAGCATTTTTATTGCAGATACTTCTTTCTTCGCTGACAGTTCGGAAGATCAAATCTATCAGATGAAACGTTTTTATCTGCTTCGGAGAGTATTCTTTATAGGTCTCTGCAGCCCCAAGGTGTCGTATAGCGCTTCTGTCGACGAGCTCAGGGTTTTCGGCGATGCCATTAAGTTTTCCTCGCTCCAAATAAATCTTGGCGAATTTTTCTAACTCAAAATCTATTCCAATCTCCTCAGAGTATTCCTCGACAAGTGCGAGAGATAGTGTAATAATGTGAGGCAAAAGAGGAGTGGACTCGTGGTGTCCCCCTGAAAGACACCTCTCTAAAAGGTGACACTGTCAGAGATAGTACTCTATGCAATTCAGAATGTGCGAATGAAACTGTAAGCTTTCCAACAGACAGGTGATAACTCTATGGGAAATCGAATCGAAAGCTTTTCGCTAATCATTCCAGCCCATCAAAAAGTCGCGCTGGTAGAATGCTGCGTCTTTGCATACACATATATCGATGAGAAGGTTTTCCCGACATCCTGCTAAGCCTTTCTTTGAGCCGCGTTGTTTATACATTTCTTGCAACACAGGTCCGATTGTCAAAACTTCACAGTGTGTCCACACAAGTGATTGGCCTGTAATTCTTCGATTCATCTAAGTTGCCCATCATTGCCATGAGTACTGTGCGCCCTTTTATCAGACACTCCGGACTTGGCTCTTTTGACTGTCAGTATGAAGTGAAAATGCAGGCCAGATGCTGGTTTATTGAAAGGAGCGGAAGTTCTTGATGCCTCTTAATAATTTTTTCACCTCCTCGGTAGTGATAGGTGGGCATTCTTGCTCAGGTGTTATCAGGACATTGAGCAGCTCCATGAAGCTATTTATGGTTATGAGTCTTCTTTCAGTGATTGCTGAACTTCGTAGATTTCTTTCCAAAACGCTTCGACCTCCTCTAGTTTGGGCGGATGGTCTACAGTATTCGAAGGTTTTTTGAAAAATCAAAATGAGTCAGATAAAAACTGTTTGTTTTGTCTTACTCACCTTGTTCTTGGCTTTAGACTTCTCCTAGATGCAGATAGTTTTGTTTTAAGGTTTGCATATGCCAAAGCTCTTGCTGCATTATACATACCGCAATTCATAGTCCAGAAATCGGACTCTTCGGAAAAAACTCCACGAAGGTCGACATCCATTTCTGCCAGACCTTTAGGTTTGAGACAAACCTGAATATTGGTGTTCCGCCGGGACCTGAAGCATCGCTCTTTCTCTATTCGATGCCTGCTCACGGTTGGCCCTAGTGTCTTCCCTCTTTTTCTGTTGCTAGCCTCTTCTGACTGCGTTTCATTAGATGCTCCACTTACTTAACCCCTTTTCTAACGTTCGATTGGTGATTTGCAACAGAAAAGGTATAAGTAATGAAAATTTAGAAGCCACATTTTACTTTAGAAATTTAAAAATACTTTTTAAATTATTTATTTTTCTCACACTTTGTATCTGGAAATGCGTCCATAACTATTTTGTTTTAAACGTAAACTTGTATCATATTCTTGAAACGAACATATTTTGACAGCTTTCGCTACATTTATGATGCTAAGAACAGAAAGTAATGAATAAACTGCTAAGATCGTCAAAAAAGTATCTATTTCTCCAAGAAATCAGGCCACAGAGATGTTAAGTCACCTAAAAATGCAAAACAAAGAGAATCCTAAGTTACCAACAAAGTTATCAGCTTTAGAGGCTGTAAGACTTATTGCAGCTGCTGAATGAACGAAAGAGCAGTATTTTCTGATTCGAAGAATATCGAAGGTACAACACCACGATTTGTTTGCATCGTACAATAATCTCATAGAGGCAAAAAAAAGAGTGTTATCCAACAAACATTCAAATCAGTGGAAAGCATTGTGAAGTGAAACTAAAAGACCTACTATTTCACATAACAAGCAGGATTCTCTCACTTCTGACACCTGATCAGGATGCTCTTAATGAATTTGTTGATAATAAGTATATTTAGCACGTGAAATACAGTTTTGATGGTAGCAGATGACATGATCGCTACAATCAGACATTTAGGGACCCGGAATCTAGTGTTGCTTATCTTTTTGGGAGATTCATAGTGCCTATTAGACTGAGAGAAAAAATAACAAATGCAAGAAGCCACTGATGTTTTGAAAAATGGAGATAGGCACAATAGTAACGGCATTCCAGGTCTACAGCTCTTTATTTCGAATTAAACGTCAGTAGAATTTATTTTAATGCTGACGATGATTGATAAAAAGGCAAAAACAAAACAAAAATACTAATGTTTAAAAAAAAAGTAAAATGAATTTATAATTTATTAAAATTTATTAAAGAGGTCTATAACGCTCTAAGTGACAGTATAAGTGCGAAATGTTATATTTGTGGAGCTAGGCCATCAGAAATGAACTATTTGAGTATGGTGATAGGGAAAGAAGAGGACAGGCCTACTTTTAAATGTGGTCTTTTTACACTTCATGCTCACATAAGAATATTCGAATCTCTTTGTAAAATTGCATACCGTCTAGATAGAGAACAATGGAAGGTAATTATTTTTTTATCATCAATTATATGTGCAGTTTTGATTATATTTCAGTTAATATTTCATATCATTGTATAACTTTTTGTAACATTTTTAAATTATATGGATGCGAATGATGGAAGCAAAGTTCTAAAAGAGTGGAAAAAAGAAGAAATCCAGAAAGCTTTTCAATTAAAAATAGGACTTCATGTGGATTGTAGACGACTATCTAAATCTTGACTCTGTTGGCACAGTGTCGAAAAAGCTGAGAAAATGGATTTGACTCGGTTTTCGAAGAATCCGTCATTATATTTGCGTGAAGGTGCGCGGAAATTATCTCGAAAAGGTTTAAAAGTATCGCACGAAACTTATCGCAGACATTTACCTGCGAATAACTTGAAATTTGGAAGCACTTTGGGAAAGCCAATGCTGAGTGAAAAACACATTCAAAAACCTCTCGACTGGGTGAAAGAGCCAAACGGTGCGGTCACTTTAGATTGACCATCTCAGTAGTCTGCTGCTAATGCCAGCGAAAAAGTTTAAACCCAAATCAAAATAAGGCTTCGAAAAAATGGGCCGTGTAATATGCAGCAGCTAATACAACGAATTCGCAAAATATAAAGGTCGTTTCCTAGAGAATACGCGGTAAATCTCTCAGAAAGTATCCTTCGAAGATGCCAGGCCATTATTGATCCTGGCGGGGATTGGACCCGTTATTAAAGTATTTTGATCAAAGTATTCGATCTAATAAAACAATATTTGTAAACAATTTCCTAATAAATATCTTTGTTTCTTCACAACAGTGACTAGCTACACAGCGTGTGCATGACATGCTCTGAACCCATCATTGTGACCTTCTTGACATTAATTACTACCACGGTACACTAAAGTGGAAACGACACGGCACTGACTTGCGAAAATGAAAACCCTCTGTACGTGAACTAAGCGATGATGATTTGAGAAATGCAAAAGTTTTCTCGTATGACAAAGACTGTTTTTCTACATTTCGGTGAAAGTTTCCGCCCATTTCCTTGCCAAGTAGGTCTTGGCGGAATTTTCCAACCTCTGTTTTTTTTACATCAGCTTTTAGAAGTTTTGCTTCTAATGTTAAAATTTAAGCCCATTGACTCGGCCGCCTACTCCGCGGCATTGCAAAGGCACGCTCCTTTGCCAAATCTCTCGCAGAAGATGTTTGTATCTGCTTCGGAGAGCCTCCATCACTGATCCACGAGTATAGGATCATTGGGAACGCCAATAATATTTCTTTTTTCGGATGAACTTTGGTACACTTGTTCAATCCGAAGTCCATACTAATGTCTCTTGTGTAATTCCTGATGATATTGAAAGCACTTTAAAGTTTGCTTTTAACAGAAACATAGATCTTTAGCTCGTCCATATAAAATACATGAGTGAACTTGTGCTCGCGATGATTAGTGTCACCACAGAGATGTCCAGAAGAATTTCGTAGAGCTCCTGCATCTTTGCAGACGCACCTGTCAATTAACAGGTTCTCTTGGCAGCCAGCAACATCCTTTTGCGAGCCACGGTGTTCCCAAATCTCTTTCCACACAGTATCAATTCTTCGAAAAATCCTGTTGTTTAGAACAGCTGTAAAGATCTTATACAGTGTGTTCAAACCTCTGCAATTCTGTTTTGGACAAGAGGCCGTTTTGCTGTAGGAGTATAGTGCGTCCTAACACCAGCGATTGCGGAATACGCGTTTCCCACTTCAAAAATGAGGCAAATATGAGGGTCAGATGTTGGCATGTAGAAGTAAACATCTTCCACAGAAGTTCTTGATACCATCTGGTGCTGCAGCGGAAAAGTTCGTAAAATCCCTAAGTGCTTTTATCACCTCCTTTTATGGACATTTCCCGTCAGATTTTATAAGTTTGTCGCAAAATCCTTGAAGCAAACACTTTTGACTCTTCCTGATCCATCACTCCCTCTTTTGTATTCTCTTTCTTGCGTCAGGTAACACCCATATTTGTCAACAATAAGCTACAAATTTGTCAGAAGCTTTGACTTATTCATTGTGCGATTGACGATCCTCAGTTCTTGGACAAACTTTTGAACACTTTCCGTGAACGGTCTAACGGATGTTCTGTAATCCATTTTACACTGAATACGGGACGCATTCCGTCTTGACCATCTAATATTCTTGTTCAGTTGATGCTCGCGTATTTTGGTCTTTTTATCCATCGTCAGTTTTAGCCTTCGACTGGAATCAACCTAAGCACTGGCAGCACCGTAAACTAAACAGTTGACGCTATAGAGGTCGGACTTCTCCGAGATATCTTCACGATGAGAGGCATATATTTCAGTCAGGTGTAATGGCTTTGGATAAACCTACATATTAATGTTCCTCCTTGTCCTGAAATCACTATCATCTCTCAGAAGGTGCCTACTTTCCGCGGTTGGTCTCAATCTCGCTTCCTCACCTTTGACTGCAGCTTGTTCAATTAGTGGTTAACGACGCGCTCCGCGCACATATTTCAGTTTTAAGTGGTAGGCATGTTGATTTCGCAATGACTCATGCGAAACATGCTTAAGCTCTGAGAGTTTCTGCACCATAGAGTGTGCATACGCGCCATAAAGCCTTTAAAACAGGGAATTGTGGCAATCTAGTAAGTCGTCGTTGAGTTGATTCATCCACTCATGTCGGCATTTGGCCGGTTCATCGTCGTGTTTCCATCTGAATAATTTTCAGCATCAAGAACTCTAGGGCGATCGGCATTATTTGCCGACCCATTGTCGAGTGTTTTGCGCGTTCGATCATTTCGAATTGCATCTAAAACTTTTTCGTGGTTTGATGGTGTCATTGTTGTTCCCACGAGCAGCCAGTAAAGAAGTTCATCCGCCCTTGTAGAGTTCCATATGCAGGATAAGGCAGCATACTCTGAGAGGTCAATCGGTATCCCAGATTCACCATTTAAGAACCTCGAACAAGGACCATTTATCATTCGAAGTGGTTGTTACGCCTTCGCTCGAAGGTTATTCCCTCGGATCAATCCCTAGAAAACTGTCAGCGACTGCCAATTAATTATTGTCGCCATATTCCCCATGGTCCTACTGCGAGCAAACGTCATCTAAAAATGAAACCAACTCCAAGTAGAACCGCGGAAAATCACACTTCCAACCACACACGACAACTCCAATTCACTGTGACAGGAGGAAAAAATACGGCCACGCAGAACTCTACACTGGCTGTTAAGTATGGAAAATGTCAAAACACTAGCAGCCAGTCTCTTCAAGCGCGTACTACGTAAAGTAGGTGCGCCAGACTAAGTGTTGCGTCGCGCACGTGGCGCATCTAAGTGAAGTGGCCAATCACAATGGCGAGATACTGTGGAGCACTCTAAGGCGAGTGGGAAAGGAATAGCGAAAACGGCTAACCACTGTAGGACACTCTAATTTATGTGTACCTTCAGACGCCGTTTCGTAGCATATTTGGCGTTCTAGGCGCGTAATCTATGGCCTAAGGTCCAACCCTGTTCTCGGCGTCGTCGACACTCACTCTGTGTTCGACCATACTATTGTCGACATCTATTCAGTTTGTCTTCCCTCTCGACGCCATGAAATCAATGATTTGGAGATAGTTTAGTAACCATCTTGATTGGGCGTGATCTCGAATCTTGGAAAAGAGACCCTTCTGGACGATAAAGTTGTAATTTTTCGGTTATTTGACCATTCTGAATCGCTTGGGCGAAAAAGCTTACAGTTGGAGTAAAGTCGGAATAAAAAAGCCCGAAACTTTTGGTATGTCTCCAATTCGCCTTCTTTAATTAGCCCGTGATTAGCTGTAGATGCAGTGTGGTGGGAATAGGGAGTGTAACGGTAGTGTTATTAAATACGAAAACGACAGAGGGAACTGATAATTCAAGCAGATTAATTTTTGTGATAAATTATTTAGCCATCCAAGATGCCGGTGACCTCGCATGACCTACAATGTTATTTATGGACCACAATGTTGCAAGGGTGTGGGAATAAGGAATAAAACAAAGTAATTCAATTGATTAGTAATGACTACAGTATAGATGGTAAACTAGGTCTGAGGCGGTGAAGAGCTTTTAGTTAGTTTCGATAATCCAAGATGGCGGCGACCTTAGTTGACCTTTGAGGTCAGTAATAGACCGCCATGATGGAGTGTCGAAAAGTAAGGACTAGTCGTAGCGATTAAAGTAAGATGGTCAGAATTTCTTGTGACAACCCTCGTTAGTGGGGTAAAAATAAGGCATCGCTGCAAATGACATTTAATAAATGATCTATTTTGTGATATTCTGGCGCCGAATAAATTCATGCTTGGCCTAGCAACAGCGAATAGCCTAGCAGTATAAAATTAAATTGTTAATTGACTGAAACTCTAGTTAATTAATGAAATAAAAGCTGGGTTATTAT